>MU826351.1:475000-478235 GCA_029204205.1 Desmophyllum pertusum
TTGTTCTTCATCTTTTAAAACCTGAAATCATTTTAAAAATTAATAATATTATACATTAAATATTGTATGATCAACATTAACCTCATATACAACTGTGGCTAAGGACGGTAGATTTATATGCTAGGAGTTTCTGCCCAGTGGAGGATCCAGGGGGAGGGTCGGGCTCCGGACCCCCTATCAGATCTGATCCACCAAAATGAATTTTTCAGAGCCTGAAATCTCAACATTTATCTAGGGCAGGCCCCACAACACCCCTAATTGGAGGGGAGCGCCCCCGCCCCCGCCCCCCCCCCCCCCCCCCATAATTACCCGAACACGGCTACACCGTGTGAAAGGCGCTATGTGCCTTTTAGTAATAACTAATGCCATCTACTTCCAAAAATTATCTTTCTACTTCACATTTTTGGGGAAATCCTGGGAACCCCTCCCCCCCCCCCCCTCACATAAAAAATTCCTAGATCTTCCCCTGCTGCCTGATTAGTTCATGTAAAGATTCCAAATGAAATTCAAACTATGAATAAATGATTTAGAACAATATTTTATTGATACATGTAGAAGTTACTAATAATAATAATTACATTTGAGATACATGTATTTTATCACAAAAATCTCTCACCTCATAAGCTGTTGCAATGACTTGAAACTTGACTTCAGCATCCTCACCCTAGTTAAATTTCAAGAAAAAAAGTGAAATGAGTTGTAGTTAGAATATTTTGCTCATGATATAAAATATTACTACCAAGCTAATAGATTCTCTGATCATTAATAATAATAATATTTAGTATTTCTATGGCGCAAATTAACATGTGAATATGATCAAATGCGCCTAAATTACAACTCTGACAATAACCAAGTTCCACACAGTCAAAGTAAATTACTTCATGTTAAAGATTTCAGCCGGTAAATCCGTAATTATTATTAAATATTACATCACATACATGTATAATGCAGACTTCGCATATTTTTTACACATGTATGTACAGTACCTTGTATCTATCGGGATGGTTACTGTCTAGCAAGTTTTCTGTAAGCTTTTGCTATTTCTTGCTGCAAAGAAAAGCAGAAAATAAATTAATATCACCGCCTGACAGAAAACTCCACAAGCCTCACACAGGGATACAAATTAATAAGCTACATGTATAATAATATATATCTTGAAATTATCTATAAAAAAATATTGAATTTTATTATGTATTCGAAGACTCTCTTAAGGACGATTTAGACGGAACGATTTTGTCGCATGCGACGCGCTTACGACAAGCCTACGACATGAATTGTGTCGTGTAAATCAAACCTACAACTCGCTTACGATTATCGTATACGACACGAAAAATGTCGTAGGATTTGAAACATGTTTTGAAACCCTGCGACATGTCATAGCCACAGACAAAGTTAAATGATGAAAGTTGTATACGATTTTTACATGACGCTAGCAGCGCGCGCTACAAAAGTCGCATGCGACAAAATCGTACCGTCTAAATTGGCCTTTATCAGCCTTGTCAATTTTTTTTTTGTCGCAGCTGAATGTCAAGTGTTTTCAACCCTTTCACCACCAGAAGCAAACATCAAGTCAATATTATTGTTTCCAACTTTTCCATATGCAGATCAAACTCTAGTGTGTGACCATTCAAATGAAAGCAATTGAGCAGTACTTTCATGTGGTACTGTTTGTTTTTCCATATCTTGCAAAATGAAATTTGAGATTTTTTTTCAATTACACTCTTGGGAGTGAAAGGGATAAAACACCACCACAAGCCAGTTTATGCAGCTTTGATGTGTTTCACTTGAGTCTCAAGGCTTATCATCTGACATGGTACACCTGCTTATTGTGTAATAAAACAGATATTTTACGATTTTCTAAAGATTCTCATTATTTATTCATGCCTTTGTCAACTGCCTTATTGAAACTTAACAAGGAAGGTCAACCGAAAAATAATCCAACACCTTGAATGAATTTCATCTGTCTTATAAGTCAATTGATTCTTCCACACACACGCATTACTCAAAAGCATATATCCCTCTAATAAGCTACTGACGTAAAAAATGAGATAGGTATAAAGAACAAGCTAGGAAAGTTACAGCTGATATCAAATGAACTATATTTTTTATACAGCTGGACTAAAAATATTCCACCTTGAGCGAAATAAAATTCCGTATAATTTTAAATTCAATTAAAAAACTTAATTACCGGAATACGACATTTTAATAAAACGGACAAGTAAAATGTATTTCGATTGTTTACATTCCACATCATCAAAGAGGGCAATCATAGGAAACGGACAATTAACTGTAATCAATTTCATACAAATTGTACTAAAATCCAAGAGAAATCACTTTCTAGGGGTAAAATGTCGTTAGCCACTATTGCTACAATTTACCTTTGAAGACTCTCTGTAGACTCCGAGCACTAGAAATCAAACACAATTAATGAAGTTTTAGTAAACGTAAGAAGTACAACTGAAAGCTAAACCAATATTAGAGATATAGCTTTTCCCGGAAGCTTTCCTTATTTCGGTAACAAAGAATGGAACAATTTTAGTCCTTACCGTCATAACAGTTCTCTGTCCCACAATAGAGGCCCTCGATAAAGCCATAAGCTGATGAACTGAAGAAAATCAGAAGAAGAAAGGCAAGAAATTATATGCTTGAAAATCACCATGATGATCGAAAGACGAAAAAAAAGAAAGATCAGTGAAAATCAACACCGAGTCAGCGGTTACACGCCAATGGGTAATATCCCAGAATACCTTACGAGAAATCATCTCCTCCCCAGTGCTCCCGCGTGCGTACTTCCTCTTTGATTTGCGAGTTTTTTTCGCGTTACCTGTAGGCTGTCTGTATTTGGAACGTCCTAATTCAAGACAAAGGCACTGTTCTTTTAGATTCGTTCATAAAAGATAGTATTAATCATGACGGAGGCGCAGCGTCGAATCTCAGATACGGTGGTAAAGTGACTATTGTGACTGGAGGCTCGAAAGGAATCGGTGAAGGCATAGTCAGGGAATTTGGTAAGAGAATGTTCAAGGGTTTCTTTTTTACGTTAATTTGATACTATAGAATGCACGTGAAAATATGCGTGTAAGCCCGTTTTTTAACTTATTTTTTAATTGGCGTCAGTTTACTAACGGTGAAATAAAGAAAACTATAAATCATGTGACTTTCACGAGATCAACCTCTCCGGGGGGGAGGAGAGTTACATATAAAAGAGACGAGGGGTGATCGTCGTACCTTTTAG
>MU826351.1:478735-513679 GCA_029204205.1 Desmophyllum pertusum
TTCTGCCCTTTAAGTTGTAAGAAATGAAAAAAGCAAAACAATATTTATTAAACTTTATTAAACAGATAATGCAACTTTTCTTTAAATTTGTCGATTAAGAAATGATTTTGTTAACATTGTTTTATATTATGCAACAGCATTTAGAAGAAGAAGTGATGAAATACGAGCAAATTCTCAGGCAAATGAAATACTATGACGACAACCTAGAAGCGGCCTATAAAGAAAAGGAACAAAGGAGACTGGAGGTTAGTTTATTTCAATACAATGTCCATATCTATACTAACCCAGTACCCAATCTTTTTAAGGTTGATATCACTTAAAACGCCTGTGTAAAATTCTAAAAGATTAAACAATTCTAAAAGATCTAAAAATTTAGCAGCAATAGTAATGGAGGGTTTTTTACCTAATGATTGAAAAAATCAAACAAATTATATAATTTCAACTTATAAAACATTTCTCGACTTGTTTGGCATTATTTTCAAACAAGAGCTAGAACATGATATTTCAAACGTCGATACCAAGTTTCAGCCTGTTTTGTTCGTACGGTGTGAAGAATTTTTTGCTTTCCAAGTTCTCGTCGCTTTGCAAACCCCTCATCGTATATTAAATTATTCAGTATTGTTGGGCTGCAGGTGTTAATGGCCTTACGATAGAGTTTTACAATTTTTTTCTTGCCAGAATTAGGTACATTCTTAGTAGATTCTTTAAATTATATTCACGGAGAATTATCAAACTCACAGAAACTAGCCGTGATAACTTTAATAGAGAAGAACTGAACCGGGACAGGCCGGATTGATTAAAAATTGGAGACCAGTATCACTTGTAAATGTGGCCGTAAAAAAAAAGGTTCAAAAGCCATGGCAAAAAGATTAGAGAACGACTCAACCGTACATCATCATCATGATGAAAATGCATTTGTAAAAGGACGAACTATATTCGATGCCGTTCGAACAATTAACGATGTCATAGACTTTATAGATTTAAGGGACTATCAAGGAATAATGACTGCGATAGATTTTGAGAAAGCTTTCGATTCATTGAAATGGAATTTTCTTTTCAAATCGATGGGATCCTTTGGCCTTGGTGCATCTTTTATAGCATGTATCAAAACGTTTTATAATAACATAACGAGTTGTGTGATTAATAATGGCTGCTTCACCCCATCTTTATCTCAAACGAGGCGTCCGCCAGGGTGATCACACACTCTCACCTTCTCTTTTTATTATAGTTCTTGAATTACTGCAATATCTGTCCGTAATATATAACAATCAAATAACAGGTAACGCGATAGATGGAAATGAAATGAAACTAGTTACATTTGCTGATGACATGACTTCATTCGAGATCATCATAATGGACTTATAACGGCTGCCATAGGCGCCTTTACAAGCTGACCTCAGATCTCACCCCTGAGTTGAATTGTAAAGCACATTTGAGTATATGCTATATAGAAAGTGCGCTCTATATAAATGCCACTGTACCATTACCATTACCATTTAATACTTGCTTGCTTACGTACTCACTACTCAGAGCGTATGAACTCGAATATTTTTGTCTTTCTAACAAGCAAAGTTACTCAGTATGCTTAAAAATATATCACTGCTCCATTAGGGTAACCTGCATGGCAACGTTCTAATAAATACCAACGCCTTTAATCACATATACTAAGAGATTACTTTGGCAGTATTGTATGTCATAACTAATTTATTCGTTTACACTTTTGACGCAGAAATTTCAAAAGAAAGAAAAAGACATGCAGGAACAGGTAAATGTTACTGCGCCTTTCAATAACACGCGAAGCTCTGAAGTTCAAAACCCAACAAACAACTGTGTTTTTCGCTGCCGTGAATCACAAAATCTTGAACACACCCTACTTCCTACCCAACTGGAGCCAAATCAATTGGCACTGTAATAAAGGTTTTACTTTAGCAGTATTGTATATTATAACTGAAAAGAAGGGGAGATGCGGTACCAGGTAAATGTTAAATCCTTTTTACACCACTACATGTATTGGGCAAAAATGAATACACAAGGCTAATCTAAGAGATTTTTTCTTGACCTGCTTCAACTTAAATAAATTTAGGTTCCCAGTATGTATCAGATTGCAAACTGGATGTTTGGAAATGATCTTTCATTGAAGTATTGGAGCGGTGTTAACCAAGAATCTGCAACCCAGGAGAGACTTTAGGCCAGATGGAGGACTAATCGATCTCTGTGACTTTATGCACGTTCTACTTAGGTTATTTGGAATTCCCCGCTATTTCGAACTAATTGTGTTTCCTTTGGCCTGAAATCAACCCCGTTATTTCGAACTCTAATTAAAAAAGTTGATGGCCAAACATCAGACGGCATCAGAACACAGCTGGAAGCGCACTGAACTTATTTATAACCTTTTTTATTGCACTTATTTTGTAATTTATTATTTTATATATATATATATATATATATATATATATATCTTGTTCCATTGCGCACAGTTCCGGTTGTCAATAACAGTATAGAAATTTGCTATTCCATAACGAATGTACTATGTTTTGTCAATTTCTTGAAATAACAATTGTATCAGGCACAAGTTATTCCATCATGTTAATTATTAAAGATTATTTTGATATTTAACGCTGACCCGATTATTTCGAATCCCCGCTAATTCGAACTATTTTCCGCTTCCCCTAAGAGTTCGAATTAACGGGGTTCAACTGTAATCGGTTTTCTGCAGTCATTTGAAGTTAGTCCTCCAATATTTTTTTTGCAGTCATTTTCCAGCCTTTTTTTCTGTTCATAAAGGCTCACCACTTCAATTTCCATCCACCGATTGGTTGGTTAAAGGTTATACGGTTGGTTTAAAGTTTCAGGTAGATGTGTACCACATGACCTTTTATGACCAATCCGTTCTGTAATGTATGTCACGTAGGGAATAATTTCGACGTAGAAAACTGAAACCAGGCTTTTCTTGAACTTTCGCTCCATTTGATCTTCATAACTTTTTGGGGCTATTTCCATAGCAAAGGCATCCAGGACAATTTCATCCAACGACTTTAGCCACGCTTCAAAATTCGCCAGTTCCCTCGAAAAAACATGTATCCTCGCGAGCACCACCGCTTTCTATAATTAGGCTAATTTCATTGTAGACTTTGGTAAAATTTCCAATATGTGCGGCGCGGGACCTTTGGAGAGCAACCGGTTCGCATTCGGTTACTACATACTTACTACGTTACACCCAGATGTTTGCCTTTCTAACAAGCAAAGTTAATCAGCTTGTAAATAAACATCGATCTGTAATTGCTCCATCAGGGTACCTCTACGAGGCCCCTCACAAATACTAAGAATACTTTAGAAGTAGTAACTGATTTATTTGCGCTTACAGATGGAAAGGTTGGAAAATAAACTGCGAAAAGCAGAGCGTGAAAAAGAAGAGTTGGCGATGGAACTAAGAATGACAAAAGAAGAAATGCAGGAACAGGTACATGTTTATTACTTGCGCCTTTCGATAACACGCGATCTGTGAAGTTCTTGCTTGCTTGCTTTATGTATTCGTGGTTGGGTGGGTGGCGTGAGATTATGAATGGACCATAGCGGCTGCCATAGGCGTCTTTACAAGCTGACCTCAGATCTCACCTGACCTCTGAGTTGAATTGTAAAGCGCATTTGGATATACTATATAAAAAAATGCACTATATAAATGCCACTGTAACATTTACGTACTCACTACTCAGAGCGTATGAACTCGAATATTTTATATAGAATATACTAAGAGATTACTTTGGCAGTATTGTATGTCATAACTAATTTATTCGTTTACACTTTTGACGCAGAAATTTCAAAAGAAAAAAAAAGACATGCAGGAACAGGTAAATGTTACTGCGCCTTTCAATAACACGCGAAGCTCTGAAGTTCAAAACCCAACAAACAACTGTGTTTTTCGCTGCCGTGAATCACAAAATCTTGAACACACCCTACTTCCTACCCAACTGGAGCCAAATCAATTGGCACTGTAATAAAAGTTTTACTTTAGCAGTATTGTATATTATAACTGAAAAGAAGGGGAGATGCGGTACCAGGTAAATGTTAAATCCTTTTTACACCACTACATGCAGGGGAACAGGCAGCGCCCTTTGATCTTGCCACATTTCCGCTATACATGATCGCACAAGTAAAGAAATCTGTCAATCATTCGAGAAACGTACCTATAAGGGAGTTTGCTGTGGAATTTTCATCCATGGTGTCCCACAATGAGCAAAGTTCAGTTAAACAGCGACCGAATCGTTCCCATAGATGTTTGAACGTGGAATCGCCAAAATATTTCTGAACGAACACAAACGCACGTCATGTCCGCCATCGTCCGCCATTTTTATTTTAAACAAACCAGTACTTAGTCTCGCTCGGCCAAATTTCTTAAATGTGCAATCATGTATACTAGGTCCCAGGTCCCAGGCTTACGTACTTACTACTCAGAGCGTATGAACTCGAATATTTTTGTCTTTCTAACAAGCAAAGTTACTCAGTATGCTTAAAAAAATATCACTGCTCCATTAGGGTAACCTGCGCGACCCCGTTCTAATAAATACCAACGCCTTTAATCACATATACTAAGATTACTTTGGCAGTATTGTATGTCATAACTAATTTATTCGTTTAAAGATGCGAGAAGCAGAAGAAGCAGATATATTTCGAAGGAAAGAAGAAGAAATGCGGGAACAGGTAAATGTTACTGCGCCGTTCAATAACACGCGATGCTCTGAAGTTCAAAGCCCAACTAACAACGGAATTTTTCGCTGCCGTGAATTATAAAATCACGCTACTTCCTACCCAACTGGAGCCAAATCAATTGGCACTGTATTAGAAGTTTTACTTGCTTACTTGCCAGTACTAACTACTCCGAGCGTATATGAGCTCCGAGTTGTTCACCTTTCTGACAAGCAAAGTCAGAGTGCCATATAAGGTGCTCTCTACCTTCAAAAATAACAAAACGCCCGGGAACGATGGCCTTACAATAGAAACACTTTTTTTCTGGCCAGAATTAGGTACATTCTTAGTTGATTCTTTAAATTATATTCACGGATAATTATCAAACTCACAGAAACTAGCCGTGATAACTTTAATAGCGAAGAACTGAACCGGGACAGGAGATTGATTAACAATTGGAGACCAGTATATGCGTATGTAAATGTGGCCGTAAAAATAGGTTCAAAAGCCATCGCAAAATGATTAGAGAACGACTCAGCCGTACATCATCATCATGATCAAAATGCATTTGTAAAAGGACGAACTATATTCGATGCCGTTCGAACAATTAACGATATCATAGACTTTATAGATTTAAGGGACTATCAAGGAATAATGACCGCTATAGATTTTGAGAAAGCTTTCGATTCATTGTATTGGAATTTTCTTTTCAAATCGCTGGAATTCTTTGGCCTTGGTGCATCTTTTGTAGCATGGATCAAAACGTTTTATAATAACATAACGAGTTGTGTGATTAATGATGACTGCTTCACTCCATCTTTCAATCTCACCGAGGCGTCCGCCAGGGTGATCACCCACTCTCACCTTCTCTTTTTATTATAGTTCTTGAATTACTGCAATATCTGTTCGTAATAACAATCAAATAACAGGTATCGCGATAGATGGAAATGAAATGAAACTAGTTACATTTGCTGATGATATGACTTCATTCGAGATCATCATAATGGACTTATAACGGCTGCCATAGGCGCCTTTACAAGCTGACCTCAGATCTCACCCCTGAGTTGAATTGTAAAGCACATTTGTATATGCTATATAGAAAGTGCGCTCTATATAAATGCCACTGTAACATTACCATTTAATACTTGCTTGATTACGTACTTACTACTCAGAGCGTATGAACTCGAATATTTTTGTCTTTCTAACAAGCAAAGTTACTCAGTATGCTTAAAAAAATATTACTGCTCCATTAGGGTAACCTCCGCGGCCCCGTTCTAATAAATACCAACGCCTTTAATCACATATACTAAGATTACTTTGGCAGTATTGTATGTCATAACTAATTTATTCGTTTACACTTTTGACGCAGAAATTTCGAAAGAAAGAAAAAGACATGCAGGAACAGGTAAATGTTGCTGCGCCTTTCAATAACACGCGAAGCTCTGAAGTTCAAAACCCAACAAACAACTGTGTTTTTTGCTGCCTTGAATCACAAAATTTTTTCTGGTCATTACTGACTCGGACATCGAAGAGCCGGGCCAACGATGCCAACATGGTTGACCCACACGACGATGAAGACATCGATATCGAACTATGAACGACATCTCTAGGCTTTGCGACCCTTGCATTAGCGCAGATTAGATTAGTCTCCTACTCACAAACTCTGTTTTCTATCTCACACCTCGAGCAAACTACGCGTCTTATTTGTTTTGGTGACAAACGCCTCTCTCTAATAAACGCCTCATATCTATTTAACGTCCCCCCTAGGACCCCTAAAATTTAATAGACGCCCCGGGCGTTTATTAGATCATTTACGGTAAATGGGGTAACATTGCTCCATCATATCTCTTTTGCGAGCACGGTGACCTATCTTTTTTATTGTATTTTTCGAAACAGTGCTTGGTAGGTAACATTCAGGGAAAGTTCAAAAAAATAGTTCCACAACTTTTATTGCTGTGTCGCTCAGCTGTGTCACCTCTCTGGTCATGTGATCATCACGTGATCAAAATGGCGGGGAAAAATCGATCCTGGCTCGAGTCCTGGCTCGAGTCCTAGCTCGAGTCCTGGCTCGAGTCCCGGCTCGAGTCCTGGCTCTGATATTAGTTTATCTCAAAAATTCTCACGAGGGAAGGGAAGCGGAGCTTACGTGAAAAGCAATATGCTAATGAAACAGACCGGGCGTAAATGCAAATAACAACAGACCGAGCAAAACGAAACTAGCAAAATAAAATAAAGGAGTATAAAAGATACAACGGTAAAAGGCGAACAGGAGGAAACGATAACTCCAAAGCTGATGAAGCAGTAGAAGCAGAAGGAGACGAAGAAACCTTGCTGACCATGACCGGTGGCTGGGAAGCTTGCAGGCCATCAGGAGAAACAAACAGCCGACTGAATCGACAACTGCACCGCTCAAAGGACGGAAGTCAGAGAAGTTTGAACTTAAGGAACTTGACTGTCCTAAGAAGAATCTGAACATTTTGAAGGCATAGCAGAGGACAAACAAACCAGGCAAAGGGAAGAGGAAAACTTATGGACGACAAGAGCTACAATGAACGGACGAGACGCTTGCATAAAAAGGCAATATTGCTAGGTTGCTCAGCCCTTGTATACGCATTGTTGACCAGTGAGAATAGGGCTTCACTCTGGATTCTTCCCCCACTGATGAACAAAATCAGGCACTACTTCTATAAGCCATGAGAAGCCTCGGATAATCATTTATTTTTAAAGGTAGAACAAATACTTCAGACCTGAGGTAATAATGAAACAAAACGGAACAATGATAGTTGAGACCATTTTTTAAGATGCAGTACCGTAGGTGACACAACTTAATTGATAAAGGTTTTTTTTTTTTGGCAATTTTTAATATTTTTATATAAAGCTGCATCTCATTTGCTTCTTAGAAGCAGGATTTCCGAATGCAGAGAGCTCAAGGGTATGAACAGCAGCACACATACGAGGCTAACCGAACTGGAGATGGGTTAAGTGGCCAAGCTATACATTCGGCTTTCAGAGGTAGGTTAAAATAATTTTCTGCATACATTATTGTATACGGGAACTACAGTATTTCGACGGCAAACCAAAGTTATTTTTTGTCTTTAAAAGGGAGCATGGCTTCGCAAACTCGAGGCCAAATGGCAACACCGCTTTGTCTTCCAAATAACTGCAAGTGGGATTCAAGATCAGGCCAATACATCACAACAGGGGAGAAACGCTGCTCGCTGTATGTGGTGGAGGAAGCACTTGAAAATCTCAGGAAGATTAAAGGTAAATTTGTAAATAATTTGATAGCATTTGCGTGTCAATCCATTACAGCATGCTGACTAGATACAGCAGATGTCTTGTTAATCTACAGCCAGTTTACTACCTATTGAAATATTTCGTAAAAATAACTGATTTGATTTGTTAAAAAGTTTCGGGATAAAGGAAAAGGCTACGCCAATTCTAGAGATCAGAAGACCCAAATGGGCCATTAGTACCTGGTGGCTTAATTTGGATCCTATAGCATTGTAGCGACTAACAGTATTGCTCCTTCCCTCCTTATATGAGATGCTGGTCCATCTATTTTCGAAGCAAACTCTAGCTATTGATATGAAGATAGTTCAGTTTCGATTTTGGCTCGCTAAGGGATAAACTAAGTTTCATTTCATGTGGCTAATGAGAGCTACATTTGTATTAAATAAAATTCAACTATTAATAATAAATAGGTCATTCCAAACATAACCCATGAATAATACGGTTTGTATCTATTAAACAAATATTTTCATCGTGTGCACGTTTAAGTGCGATGACACTCTTTTGCTTCATGATACCTATAGGTCCCGTGTGCGTGGTTTCTATTGCCGGGCCGTACAGGAATGGAAAGTCGTATGTGCTGTGCGAAGCCTTTAGTCAACCACAAGTTTTTCGTCTTGGTCATCATATGGAACCTGAGACAATGGGAATCTGGTCATGGATTGTACCGGGAAAGTTCAAGGTTTAACAATGAGCTATTTAGAATGAAATTACAGCTTTTGAATGGGAATAATGACTGCAAAGTAATATATCAAACACGAGAGAGTGTTTCATCCGATTTCCAAACATCGAGAACAGATCTGAAAAAACGACGCGTAGCGGAGTATTTTTGACGAAATTGGAGTTGTTTGGAAATCGGATGAAACATTCTTGAGTGTTTGATTTATCTTCGCAATCAAAACAAATACTAAGGAGTAAACGGAAAAATAAAATCGTAAAAAAAGATATCGTAGTTAAGACAAGGTATCCAAACATATGTTACGGTTATGATTTAAAAAGAAAAATAAGCGATAAAAGGAGTTACTTGATGTTTCGACGACTCCATGCCGTCATTTTCAAAAGTGGATGTACGAGACTGTCGATCTCGTACACCCACTATTGAAAATAACGACATGGAGTCGTCGAAAAGTCAAATAACTGTTTTTTCGCTTATTTTTCTTTTAAAATGTTTGTCTAAATCTTCTGTTATAAGAAGGTTATCATTTCCTTTGTTTTAACTTTATGAATTATTAATGATTTTGGGAACTAAATTTCCCTAACGCGGTATTGTTTTGATAAGGGTTCTAGGGGCCAGGAATTTACAGTGGTGTTGCTAGACTCTGAAGGAATTGACGCTGCAACCGGTGAAGGCCTTGATGACAACCAGATCTTCCCTTTAACCGTTTTACTGGCCTCAGTTCTAATTTACAATTCACAAGGTGTTCCAACCAGGCGGGATCTTGAGGGATTGGAGTATCCTTGCTAAATAAATTAATAAATAAATGTTTTTGAAGTCAAATGAAATGATCAGTTGCTGAGTGTGTCATTTTTTTCCTGAATAATTCTAAAGCATTTACTAAACCATGATAAATGCTGGATGCATTTGTTCCTTAAAAACTATCCTGTTCTTATGAAAATATAACTGAATAATCCATACCATATCTGTAATACCGAATAAAATATTTAAAAAAAACAATAGTGTAGGTATAATCCACAGTAATTTCTATTAAAGATAATATTTCTTATCAACAATAAAAAGCAACATGAAACGTGTAGATAATTCATAAGGAGTAAGTCTGCAAGAAATTATTACCTCCATCCGTGTTCTTGATTAATTTGATTGGATAATATTTCTTTAACATATGCAGTTTTATTGCGAAATTGACCCAACGTTTTGAGATGCGATCAACAACGGGACATCGGACCAGAAAAGTGCATCACAACTCAGAATATTTCCACAAAACCTTTCCTTACTTTATATGGTTGCTTAGAGACGTTACACAAGTTATTCCACGAGACTGCGACAACATTAAGGAATACTTCTTAAAAAAAGTAAAGTTCCGAATTTACGAATCATAAATGTGATAATTAACAAACTGGAGGGCACATTAAGCATTAGCGTTATTTTGAGTCAATCTGAGTCCCTACATTCAAAAAGATTGTCTTATGCATATTTTGCATATTTTAAGTTAATCTTATAATTGCAATACAATACAATACATTTATTTATAATTACAATCTCAAAGCCTACTGAAACTTTACTTATTTCCCACCTTATTGAATTGTCTTTATTTACGTTTTATTTAATAAATCGATGCATGTAAAACAGTTTGTCCAATATATTGATATGTTCTTTCTGTAGGTTTTTAAAGTCCAGGATTCATCAGCTGGCGCTCAAGAAAGCGGAAAAGTACCTGAAAGCATCTTAAGCTTCTTTCCTGGTTTTGAAGCTTTCACTTTACCTCCTCCCACACTTGACCCCGAGATGTTGAAAAGTATTAACGACAATAAAGGTCATATCAACCCTTTATTCTTCAGTGGCTTAGAGGATTTCAAACGTTTGCTGAGGAACATTCTGGTTCCAAAAAACAGCTTCAATGATGGAGAACTTGTCACTGGAGAAGGTAGGAGAGATATCTTTCGTGACTTATATTTGCTCATTGTGTAGATGTGCCTGCAATGACGAATTATGTCGCATGCGAATAAAACCATTAATAACTCTATGTACAACGTACAGAGAGGCTTAGGCCCAGTTCAGACGCTGAAATTTTCATGAGCCAAATTTATTTCGAATTTGGGTCGATCCAAATTAAGAAAATCCCGCGTTTTTATTCAAAATCTGGAGTTACTGATTAGCCGAACGTTAATTCTGAGTTGAATTATTATTAAGGCAAATCCCACAACCTAATATTTCTATAATACAAGGAGTTTGTAAAACACGGCATCCTATCACTAGAGGATAGAATGATCAACGCCTGTAAAACTTCGATACTACGTCAATTACAGGTCAATAGAGTGGTTCTCAAACGTGCCACTTACTCAACCAATCAGACGCAAAACCAAAGTCAGTCGCAACTTGGTCACACGCGTTTTCCCAGTTACGTGTATTTACTTCGAGCTCTCGTTGGTTTGCTTGGTTGTGATTTGTCATTGTAATTGATTTAAAACCGCTCAAAAAGTATAAATACTAGTCTGTTAAATTCAAATTGATCTCTGTTTAGGTCTCGCAGCACTTGTTGAAATGTACGTTCAGGACATCAACACTCCTAGTGTTATTAATGTTCAGAGCGTCTGGGACACATTTGTGGAGACGAAGTGTTCTGATGCTACGAGAGGCGCACTGGATGCTTACGAAGTCGCGATGACGTCACAACTGAAGGATAAACTGCCTTGTGATAACGATCAGTTACGTGGAAGTCATGGAATCGCACTTGAGAACAGTGAAGGTTACTTTATGGCTGAAACAGCAGGAATTTCCACAAACACGATTGAGATGTACCTAAAAAAATTGAAGGTCAGATATAAATTGAAGGTCAACAAATAGTATTTTCTTATTATATCGTTAACTCTCCCGAAGGATGTCAAAGTCAAGCAAATCATAACAAAATCCAAAGAACTGAGATAATAAAGAAAGAACAACAGTCGGACAAATAACTCATGGAGTTCTTAGAATGTGAAAAAACTGAAAATGAAAATATAAGTTATCCATCAAACCTTTGCTATTTGCCTGATATTTATGCAGCTAGCGGATGGAATGCACGGATTTGAAAAAAAATGGAACGCACAGGTATTTGAAAAAACAGGTGCGAATTACTACTTTATTTACCTCGTTCCAATACATTGCCGAACTTACTATTCGCCTCATGTCTTGTCATAAAATATGATTATTCTTTATTTAGGAATTTCTGAGTCAAAAGTTACACTCGTGGCAGGTCAAGAATGCGAAATTAACGAGAGAATTCTGCATCGACCTCCTCATACAGCTTAAACAAACCCATCTAGACCCAGCTCTTCAACAACTTCAGAGAAAAGAAGGAGCCAAACTTTCGTTTGAAGACATCATTGGGGGATATAATCGGATTAAAGACGATTACAACAAGTCTGCAATCGGTGCCAAAGATGTCATTGCTGCAGTGTTTTTCGAGTTTCACCCAGTAAGTATAAAAACGTGTTTTCAAGATTATTTACAATACTTATCTTACTACCAATAAATCTTTAAATCCTTGTAACGTGGAGCATTGTGCTGTCCAGTGCTTTTCGTCTTCATAGCATAATTAGACAATAACAAAATGTGCAGTATTTACTCGTGATGTGATTACGAGATGGGTTTGGGCGAACTGGAGTTAAAGTTATTGTGAGCTCAAGCCGTAGCTAGTAGTCTTTGAGTTGTCCTAAGCACATCATGTTTAAATTTAGGACAGGCACGATTAGGCTCGAGTCGATTGTGCTAGTAAAACTGGCATATTATGCTAGTAGCACTGCTTGTTTTTTATCCAAATTATGCTCAAATTATGCTCGTTTTTCAAAATTATGCTACTTTTTTTCAATATTATGCTCGACAAAAAATGGGCAAAACAGTAAGAAAGGTGAGTTTTATTAACCTCTTATATTAATAAATCTAATGTCAGCTCTTTTGGGTCCTTGCAAGACCTGAAAGTTCTCGGGATCTGCTTCGGGGGTGGCGGACGCCATTTTGTCACGTTGTCACACCTATGAGAGTGGGACTGGAAACAAGGTTTTCTAGACTTCCGGTTCCAGTTCTTCCCCCAAAAAATTAAAAAACTATCCCAACTAGGCCCTAGACATCTCCGACCGTTTATTTGGAGAGCTTACTTTATGTCTGAAGTCAATTTATCATTACGATAAGGGATATTTGAGCCTGGTTTTAGCACTTCCGGTCTTCAAAATACAAATTATGCTAGCATTGCTTTTTGACAAAAAATCTAAAAATTATGCTCGTTTTGTCACATTATGCCAAAAATTATGCTAGCACAATCGACTCGAGCCTAGGCACGATGTCATAATCGTGTTAACAAAGCCTCGTACAAACTCACTGGCCAAACAATAAGAGCGCGCTTTTTGTTTATAAACTAGAAACTAGTGTTGTGTCAATTTATATAAGAACATAAAAATTTCTAAGAACACTTGTGTCAGTCGCCCTGCTAATTTTAGTTTAACATTTCTTAGATCTTCCGTTAATGGTCTTTATATACACGTTAACTTATACATGTTTTTATCTTTGCGCAGTAACTTCGGCCGGAATGTGAAGTCGAGATAACCTACTTCAATATGGTAAAAGTGGATTGACACTTTTTGGATCTATTTCAGGCACTGATGAAAGAGCAAGAGCAATACCTGGGGCTGCTAAGACAACTCAAAGACTATGATGAAATGCTGACCCAAGAATTAGCAGCCAAGGCATATCAAGAGCAGGAAAGGCAGAAGCTTGAGGTAAAGTTCACATCATTATGGCGGATTTACAATATTTGTGTTATGGACTGTTTTTTTTTCGTAGTCACTAACCCCAGACCTCTACACAGTTGACATGATGCAATCGCATCACGGTCTAAAATTAGCCACTAGAGAATTTCTCTTCCACAGGCTTTCTGTAGTGTCGTGCAAGTGCGTACATGTATTGAGTTTATTACAGGAATCGCATTGAAAAAAGCAAAGACAAATTCGGTGGGCACAGAATGACCCTAAAACGCCGACCTTCATTCAATTCTTCAAGTTTTGATGCAGGCTACCTGAAATTTTACAATAATATAGAACTCGACATTCTAACAAATCGTATGTTTTTTGTTTTTAAAATTTCGAAATTTTTGGCGGGAAAATGACGTCGCAAAGTTGGTGCCAATTTTTTTTCAAATATTATGGAACATTTGATGATACTTTCTGAAATAACATGCCACAAGAATGCTGAAACTGAAAAATATCTGAAATATGTTGATCCAATCAAAAGTTATGGTGTATTGAAGTTTGCATTTTCCGCCATTTTGAGCTATTTTTAGTAACAAAATGGCGGAAAATGCAAACTTGGAGGGTACATAGTACATCCAACAATGCTTCTTTTGACGTATGAAACACGAGTTTATGCCATCATATGACGTAGAAATAACGTCATGACTTCCGAACAGCCGCCATCTTGGATCCGCCATCTTGGATTTCTTGATTTTTGAGCTATTTTTTTTTAGAAAAATAGCTTCTTAGCTGTCGTGTTGGACGATGTAGTCATGTATGTATGTATGTATGTATGTATGTATGTATGTATGTATGTATGTATGTATGTATGTATGTATGTATGTATGTATGTATGTATGTATGTATGTATGTATGTATGTATGTATGTATGTATGTATGTATGTATGTATGTATGTATGTATGTATGTATGTATGTATGTATGTATGTATGTATGTATGTATGTATGTATGTATGTATGTATGTATGTATGTATGTATGTATGTATGTGTGTATGTATGCATGTATAGGTATGTATGTTTGTCTGTCCGACCAATCTAAATCGGACTACCATGAACAACACTTTGTTCAACAACCAATGAAATTGCCGTTTGTAAAGCTGCGTGGTTCTGAGAAGAAGAGCAATTTTAGGACTGCCATGTTTGTTTGTGTGTAAAGACCGGCACATAATTAAGACATTGATCCCTTCGAGAAGATGAAGGCAACCTAAGCTGGTGATTAAGCGCCAGAAAAGGAAAACCTAATTAATGAGACCAATACTGAACTTCACATTTAGACTAATTAATTCTTAAAATAATTATCTTAAATACACGACCCCACAAGCTGTAAGCCTTTAAATTTCACCGTGTTTAAATAAAGGTTATGTATGTATGTATGTATGTAAAGTATGAATGGACGCCGATTCAGCACGCAGTAAGAACTTCTATCAACCACGAAGGAACAAACATAAAGAAGAAGAAATAGGGATGTTACGAAAACTACGACCCTCGAAAACTCCGAGCGTATGAACTCCGAGTTGTTCAACTTTCTGACAAGCAAAGTCAGAGTGCCATATAAGGCGCTCTCTACCTTCAAAAATAACAAAACGCCCGGGAACGATGGCCTTACAATAGAGACAATTTTTTTCTGGCCAGAATTAGGTACATTCTTAGTTGATTCTTTAAATTATATTCACGGATAATTATCAAACTCACAGAAACTAGCCGTGATAACATTAATAGCGAAGAACTGAACCGGGACAGGAGATTGATTAAAAATTGGAGACCAGTATCACTTGTAAATGTGGCCGTAAAAATAGGTTCAAAAGCCATCGCAAAATGATTAGAGAACGACTCAGCCGTACATCATCATATTCGATGCCGTTCGAACAATTAACGATGTCATAGATTTAAGGAACTATCAAGGAATAATGACCGCGATAGATTTTGAGAAAGCTTTCGATTGAATTGGAATTTTATTTTCAAATCGCTGGGATCCTTTGGCCTTGGTGCATCTTTTATAGCATGGATCAAAACGTTTTATAATAACATAACGAGTTGTGTGATTAATAATGGCTGCTTCACTCCATCTTTCAATCTCATTGAGGCGTCCACCAGGGTGATCACACACTCTCACCTTCTCTTTTTATTATAGTTCTTGAATTACTGCAATATCTGTCCGTAATATATAACAATCAAATAACAGGTAACGCGATAGATGGAAATGAAATGAAACTAGTTACATTTTTCTGATGACATGACTTCATTCGAGATCATCATAATGGACTTATAACGGCTGCCATAGGCGCCTTTACAAGCTGACCTCAGATCTCACCCCTAACTTGAATTGTAAAGCACATTTGTATATGCTATATAGAAAGTGCGCTCTATATAAATGCCACTGTACCATTACCATTTAATACTTGCTTGCTTACGTACTTACTACTCAGAGCGTATGAACTCGAATATTTTTGTCTTTCTAACAAGCAAAGTTACTCAGTATGCTTAAAAAAATATCACTGTTCCATCAGGGTAACCTGCGAGGCCCCGTTCTTATAAATACCAACGCCTTTAATCACATATACTAAGAATACTTTGCCAGTATTGTATGTCATAACTAATTTATTCGTTTACACTTTTTTATTTGACGCAGAAATTTCGAAAGAAAGAAAAAGACATGCAGGAACAGGTAAATGTTACTGCGCCGTTCAATAACACGCGAAGCTCTGAAGTTCAAAGCCCAACTAACAACGGAAATTTTCGCTGCCGTGAATCATAAAAAAGTTTTCAACACACGCTACCATGTTCATACTCAACTGGAGCCAAATCAATTGGCACTGTATTAGAGGTTTTACTTGCTTGCTTGCTGTACTAACTACTCCGAACGTATTAACTCCGAGTTGTTTACCTTTCTGACTAGCAAAGTTACTCAGCCTGTTTAAATAAATATCTGTAACTGCTCCATCAGGGTAACTCTTCGTGTCCCCTCTAATAAATACGAACGCCATTAATCACAGATACTTTAAAGTATAAAATATTTAAAGATTTATTCGCTCAGATGGAAAAAGAGAGCGTGAAAACGCAGTGTTGATGATGGAATTTCGAAGGAAACTAGAAAAAAGGGGGGAACAGGTAAATGTTACTGCGCCTTTCAATAACACGCGAAGCTCTGAAGTTCAAAACCCAACAAACAACTGTGTTTTTCGCTGCCGTGAATCACACAATATTGAACACACCCTACTTCCTACCCAACTGGAGCCAAACCATGCAATTGGCACTGTAATAAAGGTTTTACTTTAGCAGTATTGTATATTATAAATGAAAAGAAGGGGAGATGTATACATGTATTGGGCAACAATAAATACACAAGGCTAATCTAAGAGGTTTTTTGTTGACCTGCTTCAACTGAAATAAGTTTAGGTTCCTAGTATGTATCAGACTTGCAAGCTGGACGTTTGGAAATGATCTTCATTGAAGTATTGGAGTGGTGTTAACCAAGAATCTGCAACCCAGGAGAGACTTTAGGCCAGATGGAGGACTAATCGATCTCTGTGACTTTATGCACGTTCTACTTAGGCAAGAAGGCAAGAAAAGTCCAAAGAAATTTGTCCTCATTTTCTAGACACGCAGAACACAAACAATGCTAGCTTAACTGAAATTTTTTAATTTACCTGAAGCCATCTGTGCCTCATATCATCATACACTATGGCAGGGCCGTAGCTAGCGGGGGGCAAGGGGGGCAGTTGCCCCCCCCCCCCCCCCCAGAATGGGTAATGCTTTCTGAAAAACGAAACTGCGTATGTTTTTTTCGCGTTCAAACAGCCGCCTTCTTGATAAAAATATATGCCGAGGGTCTTTCAAAAACACGATTGAACATTTCAAAGGCTTGGTACTCCATCTCCCCAGATTTTGCTCGGCATATTAATCAAGATGATGGGGAACGAAGAAGCGAGAACTTCTTACTTCTTAGGTAACTAAGTAAGTAGTTATATTTTGACTGCCCGGTACCATACTAATTTGAACATTTACGATTGATTGAGAAATATATTTTGGAGCGTAAATCCAACTGGAGACATCTTTTACACACGAAATAGACTAATAAAATGTTTAGTGTACTAAGGCCGATATACGGTATGTATCAAGGTAACAAAACCTCGGAAATATTGCTGTAAGCACTAAAATAACCTGTAAATACCTGTCATTTTACACTGAATCTAAATGATTTTTTTGACAAAATATTCATGGAAAATGCTCAAAATAGCCTTTCCGAGCCTCTAGATTTCAAAATTTTCTGAGGGAGCATGCCCCCAGACCCCCTAGCGGCTCGCGCCTTCGGCACTCGCTTCATTGCCCCCCCATTCAAAAAATTCTAGCTACGGGCCCCTGTATGGGTATATTTAAATAAACAATATAACTTAGTTTTCGTGATCATTAGAGTAACCTGTAACGCCTTTCGGCCAAATACGGTCGTCTTTACATCAGAGCATGCAAAGGATACTATGGTAGTATTGTATGTCATAACCGTGAATTTATTCGCTTTGCAGATGAAAATGATGGAGAGGCAAGCTGACATTGAAAAACAGCGATATATTCAAAGAGAAACGGACATGCTGAGACAGGTACATTTTAAAGCCTATTGCAACATCATATAGCGCGAATGAACGTATACAATATAAACATTGAACTGGATGGCAAAAATATGATCTTAAATCCAGATGACCACGGTAAGTCAAGAGTTTTGGTCTGTCTTACCTGAAAGGATTTAGAAAGGCTTTATGGAGATTTAGATCAGGTCGATAAAAGTTTACATAATCAAACCGGCTGAAGTGTTCCGCTTAAATCGAGAGCGATTAAGATTCTTTAATTTCCCAAATTTCAAAGTTAATCTTAATAATCTGATAATTCATCCGGCGCTCCGACATCTATATACACCCTATTCCAAAATGGCTGCCAATTTAAAATTATTTTGTATGCATTTAAATTTGCCTCACTTACCTCGTTCTAGAGTAAAAATTATTTTGAATTATCACTCAAAAACGAGGTTAGTGAGGCAAATTATTTAAATTTTAATACATACAATTTTTTTTTAAATTGACAGCCATTTTGGAATAGGGCGTATACGTATACCTTCATCTGAAAAACTTCAACCTCTAAAACGACCATTATACTTAACTTATTCTAATAATAATGATCGATATTTATTACTTCGCTGAAACTTCTGATGTGATCTACAAACAGAGAAACGTCTTGATTTGCATAAAAACCTTCATTCATTGAAGGTCAATATTTTCTTCAGTTCAACTAAATAATTCGGAATTTGAGTTAAATAATCAATTTACAAAATGTAGGGGTGTGAAGGACCATAGAGGAAACGTGAAAATATCGACCTCTAAACAATGCAGTAAGCTTTCCTACTGAAATTGCCGTCATCTCTTAATTTTGGCATTTTACTTCATTTCGACTTGTCGTTTGGCACAGTTAAATCATATACTTCGGGTCTGTTCAAACAGCAGGCTTTTATGCTCCATTATAGAGTACTAAAGTTATTGACGTCGCGAAATTATGAAATTTGATCAGCTATTCGGAGGAAGCATAGCAAAAAACGTCCACTTGCCAAAAATTAGCCCTCCATTGCAATTTGCAGCCGAGATATGGGCACTTCAGGTTTACATTTATCCATACAAACCCTTCTAATTTTTACGTCTATCCTTCAGTTTAGAGCAGGCGCAAAATTAGACAGGTTTGTATGGGATGGTACCAAACTTTGAACCTCTATATCTTCTGTTCTATTCGTACTAACACGTTGAACTTTTGTGGCTGATCATACAGCAGCAATCTTGATCTAATGAAGGGATTTTGAGGCTTGATAAAAATAGTTTGAAAAATTTGTGACGTCACACTTTACCACTCTATTAGGGAACCTGAGAGGCCTTTTTGGCTAAATAGGGCGATGATAATATTGAATGTTATAACTTATTTTTCGCTTACAGATTGCGATGCTTCGATCTGAATTGGAGAGGAAAAGGTGATGAACTGGTCATAAATTAGGGGGTAGGGGGGGGGGGGGGGGGTGGGGTGGATGGGGGCAGGAAGGGGGAGGGTTATACCTTTTTGAGTCCCTAAAAAGGGAGGGTCAGAGAAAAATAGACAGTGAAAAAGGGAGAGTCACATAAGATTACGCTCAAGAATATACTAGTGAGAGTGCCAGAATTGATCATAGATCATAAAGAGCATTATGTTTTAATTTATGAAAATAAACAAGATACTACGCGCGCTCTGATTGGCTCAAACCATTTTACCATAACTCTATGGAAACGTATAAAATTGCTTCGTGCTTTTATTTCATAAAAAAACAATAGAAAACGTTTTCCCCTGTGTTTCCATAGAGTTTATGGTAACACTCGTGATAGTTTTGGAGAACTCGAAATTGCTGTGGGAAACACGAGCCTAGTGTTTCCACAAAATTTCTCGTTCTCTCAAGCTTCACTCGTGTTACCATAACTCTATGGAAACACAGGAAAAACGTTTTCTATTTGGTATATATAGTATGGCAGGAATAGTAAAATCATAAGACAATAAATTTACTTGTATTACAAGACAAGCTTATTAAAATAATGCCAAATGTATTTCAAGAACACAAGAGCAACATCTCACGTTAATTTGTTAAAAAAGACATGCTATGGATACATTTGTCTATAAATTGGCAAATTACATGTCACGTAAAGTTTCTGTTTGCCAAAAATCCATTTTGAATTTAAAAAAGTTACAGAAATATTCATGTTTTTAACTTCGCTTCCCGTTCCAGTAGCACTGCGTCACGTCGCGCATTCGAAAGACTCTTGCTTGTAGCCTGCAATGCAGCTCAAAACGGATTTTACGCTTGCTGTTTCACGCTGCCGAGTGAAAGATCAGGCCATCGGTCAGCGCTGCGTTTGCAGGCTACAAGCCTGCACTGCAGGCTACAGCCTGGTTCACACTTGTGACATAAGCATAAGCATAAGCATAAGCATAAGCATAAGCATAAGCATAAGCATAAGCATAAGAAAAGCGACATACGCAAGCGCATTAGGCTTCAGGACTTATGATCGCGGGAGTATGGGACGGGTTGTATAGTTTGACTTGCAGTATTTTGCGGTTGGACATATGATTCTAATCAGCGCCAAAAGGGATACAGTTCCAATGTTCCTTTTACTGCTTCTTTTTCTTCGTCGGTACCAGCGCCGGGATACTTTTTTGCTCTCGATTTTCGTTTTATCACGACTGTATTTATTTCTCAGATTTGTGAAGAGTGACTTGGCATCATCCCCTGTGACAGGCAAAATTTATTTACGTTAAAACTTCGCTTAAAAGGCGCAGTTTATATTAATTTCAAATAAGCTGGAGTCTATTTTAACATTGAATTTCCGCTGATATCAAATACTGCTGTTTCATTATGCTTATGCTTATGCTTATGTTCATCCGGTTCACACCTGCGATAACGCGACATAAACATAAGCATAAGCATAAGCATAAGCATAAGAAGAAGGAATGTTTCCTTTTTCTTATGCTTATTTATGCTTATGGTTATTTTTCTCCGGTTCACACTAACGCTTGCTTATGCTTATGCTTATGTTTTTATGCTTATGCTTATTTCACAAGTGTGAACCTGGTTTACACGCGTACATCTGGCGCTGTTAGCTTGAAAAAAGTTTCCCGAAGAAAACAATTACGTTTTGGTTGACGTCATTCTTAGCAACGGCTTGATTGACACAGGATTCGCACTGTTTGGTCTACTTGTCTTGAAAGAAAAGTGCGGGCTTACATAACGAATATATCACAATTCTAACTTGGCTCGGAGGCTTGGGGAAATTTTAATTTAAAAACAAAAGAATCCCATCGAGGTTTGGGGGATGGATAATTAAAGGGACACTGTCCCGGCGTTATTTGCTCAAAACTGTTATAAATGCATGAAATGTCCCTAAATCTATGAAATAAGAACTTAATAAACTCTAACCAAATGATAAAAAGCAATTTCTTCAAGAAAATTCCATACTGCAACACAATTTTTGCAAAATTTCAAAGATTTCCGAGCCAAATTTGAAACTTTGAAAAACTGACATCCTGACATTTTTTCAAAAATCCATATTGCAATCCATTTCCATCCTCGCTGTCGTTTGTCATCCTCACTTCCTAATAGGCTCCTGTCATTTGTCGAGTGTTATTGCTACAGAATCAAACCATTATTGTTCAACTTCCTAGATATGTTTCTGAGCTTCCCAAAATCATGCTAAAATCAGGACAGTGTCCCTTTAATTTATTGTCAAACATTAATAGTCAGAAGTCAGAATTCTGATGTATCGAAATTGGTTTATTTGTAGTAATATTGTTGTTCGGAAATGGATAGACCCGTTATGTGGCCCGGATGGGCTGACTTGACAGTGACTATTCTGGCACTCATTTATGTAGTGAGACTATAGCGAGACACCTGATGACAAGTTATACACGTAGTATGGCTATATTACTCCGGTTAGCCTAAATTGCACCCAGGTAGTTTGCGGTAAGCCTTTATATCGTTGTTTAATTACCCGGCAGCTGGGGTAGGTGGTCTTGTAGAGATGATTCTCGCTAGCTAATCCATCGTCCTAGGTTTGTGTCCTTCTTGAGGTCACTCCAGATATTTTTACCTTACCTTTCTACCTCAAGTATGAATAAATAATAAGTCTCACTGAATGAACTGTGTACAGAATGGTCACTCCTTTCATGTCATTTGGTGAGCTCCAGTGACTTTAAAAATTCACTGGCAACGGTATCCTGGTACATTTAAGTATGACCGGCATGGGCATTAGAGAAAATGCAAAAGTACCAAGGGAAGTTGAAGGCCGGGACGATTATAATAGAGACCTTATAAATTATATCGAAGTACGAGTACGAGATTGAGTGCGAGTACAACTTTTCAAACCTAGTGCACAGGGTTTACAATAACACGTCTAACACATTTTCCTAGAGCCTCCATCTCTACTGGTCAGCAACAGGGAGGAGCGAGGGCTCTGGGGACGTGACTGATTTGAAACTCGAATTAATGTCGTACTCGTAGTCAATCTCGTACTTGTACTTCTGATCTAAAGGTCGCTAATGGTTAACATAATGCAGAAGGGAATAATGGTATTTCATGAGGATCAATAATTGTAATTTTTAATAATATCTTCGGCACTAGACATTAAGTAGATTGCAGCGAGCTATGGGTGCTATTGTTTTGTCTTTTGTACTTTAAATATAGATTTATAACAAAATTGTAAAAGACAAAGTGAAATGCAAATAAATGTATTGTATTGAGTTAACTAAGACCGCTGAATGACAAGACTAAAGACACATCTGCACAGGGTTACTCTCGATAGAGTATTCAGAAATACAAGTAAGAAACATGAACTATATTTCCAACACCGTGTATTGTTTCATCAGTTTTATCCGTTAGCACTTTCCTGCTGGTATTTTTCTTAAGTACTCCCAATCAGGATATTTAAGCAAGACTTGGAATGTCGTTCTTCTGTTCAGTCCCATATCATCGAGGGCCTTTTAAAGGAATATTTGTTTAAACTAACATACACTGTTCTGCTTGGAATCTTTAACTGAGTATTAAATTCGCATATATTTTTTAGGGAATGAAATTTTATTAACCAACTGGGGGGGGGGGGGGGAAGAAAGTGCCCGCGCTGACTTCAAATTTATCGTACTTAAAGAGCATTCAAGCAATCATAGCCAGACCTTTATGACTTTTCCTAAAAATTATCTGGGAACATTCTGGTCTGTCAATATTTTGATCACGTGACTTGATGTTTCCATGGCAACCAGTTTTGACAGGCCACTTTAGCCAAATTTGGTATTTTCAGCTTAATTTTCAGTTTTCATGAGATTTCCGCTTTCTACGAATAGTTTCCTCCAAAATCTTTGCAATTGTTGCATCCTTAATTATATTGTTTTTGATGTTTTCAAATCAAATGTGATGGTTTTCTGACATTTCTGAACAATTGAAAAATCCAAGATGGCGGATCCAAGATGGCGGACATAAAGTATGACGTTATTTTGGCGTGATAATGAAATCACAATTGATTCGTGATTGTCCACTAAAATAAACATGTTTGGAATACTTTATACACAACATAAGTTTCATTTTTATAGCACAAATAACTTTTGAGATACAGATCGTTTTACCCAAATTTGTTGTTTTTTTAGCTTAATTTTCAGTTTTTCATAAAAATGTTTGCTTTTTACGATGAAATCCTTCCAAAATCTTTGCCGTTTTAGCATCTTTATATTTCTCTTGATTTTTTCAAAACAAATTTGGAGATTTTCTGACATTTCTGAGCAATTTAGAAATCCAAGATTTAGGATCCAAGATGGCGGATTGTTTAACGTATGACGTCATTATGGCGTGTATGACGTCCTGATTGACACGTGACAGCCACTAAAATAAAGATTTTCAGATGATTTACACACGCATCTAAGTTTCATTTTCATAGCGTCAATACTTTTCGAGATACATAGGGGGCACTATCTGCCCACGTCCAGGCTCAGGAACGAAAAAAAAAGCCCAGGCAGGATAGGGTTAAGCGGCCACCCTCGGGAAATGGCAAGTGGCTGCTTAATTGGGGTTGACGCGCTTAATGGGGGTTTTCAGATTTACAGTATTATACTGATATTGGATTTTGATAGATGCCCGTTTAATAGGTTGCCGCTTAATAGGGGTTCGACTGTATTACGAAATATAGATGTGACATTTCACTTTAATCCAAATATCAGCTGAGGCGATTTAGTCTAGTCTGATATGTTTACGTCACGTTACACATGGATCGAAACTCGTTTTAGTACACTTGACCAACGGTTCTAGGATCAAATATCATATTTGATCCTAGAACCGTTGGTCAAGTGTAGAGAAAACGACTTTCGATCGTGTGTCACGTGACAAAATACTCCACGATTCGTGGAGTATTTCGCCAGCGTGTAACCAGGGGTCTTCTCCGCGCCCAGCCGCCATCTTGAAAGCGGAGTAGACCCTGGGAACGAGGTTGTCAGAAAACCACCAAAAATGACTCAAAAGTGAATCAAAATCAATAAAAGAATGCTAAAATGATCAAAAAAGGTAAAACTTATTGCCAGAAAGTTATTTTCTTTACAAAAAAAACACGAAAATTCCAAATTTGGAAAAACATCCCTGTCAAAATATGGTTGCCATGGTAACAGCCAGTTCCGTGAAACAATGACATGTCATACCAAATTGTTCCCAGATAAATTTCAGGGAAAGTAAAACAGTTTGGCGGCTTTTACTTTAATATTAATTGCCCCAACCATAATTCAATGACCCCCGCGCTTTGTTGCTGAGAAGGTAAGGCGGAGGTAGTGAGATATATCAATACAGCAGAATCCAGACTTCTCGACGCTCCAAGGGAAACGGAAATTGGTACGTTCGAGAAATTGGGAGTTTGAAATATCGTTTTTGGTTCGAGTTATCGTTTTTTTTTTTGAGAAATCGAGGGTTCGAGAAATCGGGATTCCACTGTAGATCTAATACTGGACATTTTGCATTTTATACACGTATCACTATTCAGTTTTGCATTGTTGCCTTGGAGAATGGCAGGTTCGGTAAGTTAGCTAATCGGAAAATGATCTCAGAATGATATTAACTGTATATTTCTATCTTCAAACTTTACTTAAACAATATGGATAGTTTTACATTTAGGAAGCAAATTTGACTTCAATATATCTATACACTATCGCAACATAGCGTACATATATATATATTGGTCTTCTTTTATATTGCTTGCCATATAAAAAAGAAAATATTAAGTTAATGCAAGTACATGTGCATGCAAGTTTTCATCGATTTAATGCCATTTTCATTTGGTAGATTAAACTCTATGTTACTTCTAATATCCATCAGAGGAAATTACGCGCTATGAGCAGTTTTTAAGGAAGATGAAAGGTTACAGCGAGGAACGTAGTGGTCTGCCTTTAAATGCGTATGGCATATACGAAGGCGACTAGTTATACCGTTTGCAGTCGTTCTGTCTCTTTGTGACTGCGTTCGTTTGCTACTTGGAATGAAAACAAACCACACCACAGTTATCAACTTGACTGCTTACTACCACAGTGTATTTTTCAGTTTAAAATAATTTATGCTTCGTTTAATCTCTCGTCGCCACTAGACAGCCATTGCCACCAGCTGCTGGTGAAAACTACAGAACTCCACGGCCACTGCACGAAAAACGATCCGGGGATACTTCACAGAAGGCGATGTTTCTTCCATACGTCTTTTAAATTCCTGCTTTGCTTGATCCATGCTTTCCTTCTGCCATTACTTTTAGGGAGCTTTCGACATCTGACAATGTTTCCATTTCTTATGTGCCTCGCTCTCTTTCGTCGATTTTTCCTCTTTCGAGAAGACAACAGGGAATTCTGCTGCTGTATTTGAAGGTTCGTGGCATGTTCTAGGATTGCATTCATTCTCTGCATTGCCGCATCCATTGTGTCCTTGACATGTTGTATCTGGAAGAAAAACATGAAATTTGTTAAATTCAGAAAATAAACCGAGCAATCACAATAGGATGCCATCTCTATCATTTTACGAAAAGAGAAAACTATAGTTCTCAAACCAAAAGAGGATATCCTCTCTTGTCTCAAACTCATTAATAAGTCCATCAAGTCAAGTGTTTCATCGGCTATCCAAAACACCTCGAATTTCGTCAAAAATACTCCACTGCGCGTGGTATTTTCGACTCTCTTTTCCGGTGTTTGGATATCCTGATGAAACACTGATAGTAAAAGGCGTAAGATATGCATTTCTTTCTGAACTGGTACTTAGAATAATTTGTTCCGAATTACGAAAGTTAGATTACCTCTTCTCCTAACATGATATCTCCTTCTGGGCAAGTGGCAGTCTTCGCCTATGAAGTACAGTTGAGGGTTAAAATAATGCACTAGCCAGATACATTGCTGAGGGGGAAAGACAACTGAACTCTAGTTACCATTTAATAGTAACTATATGAGGCGAGCTTTCCAAAAAAAATGGGGTCGCCTTCTTAGAATTAAGAGACTTATGGATTTGGGATGATGTCTCAAAGCTCAATTTGGAAGAGAGAGGGTTGAGTAAATGTTAAACACCCCAGTTTTTCCGCGTATTGAGTGAGTGGGTTTCCTTTGACTAAGAGCCAATAAAATGTTTGATACTTTGGTTCGCGTTACATTTTAGTAGATAATACTAACTTGAGAATATTTTTTGTTACAAATTTGATCGGGAAGAAACGTAGAAACGGTATTGAACCCACAAGCGGCTAACACACAGGAAATTCTGTTTCTCTCCCCTTTTATAAGCGTCACTTTTGACTCCCCTTTCTCTGATGCTTTTCTAAAAACAAAATTAACTCACCTTCGATTGTCGAAATCGAAAGGAATGTTGTTTTCCATCCTATGAAAAGAAAAAAGAAAATAACATTTATGCAAATGAAAAATAAGGATATGATTAGCCTGCGTAGCTGGCGGTATTGTTCGCACAAGGTAAAGTTTTGTCAGCTGCGCCGTTCGCTTTCGCGGCTTCCGTCGCTTACGAATTTTTACTTCTCGCACCAACAAGACCGCCAGCTACGCAGGCTAGGATATGATAAGAGCACAGCTAACCAACCGTCCTTTCCAGCTGGTTTTGATTTTCATTTTTTTTCATATCATGCATATAGCTAAATATAACTTGAATAATAACCATATAACAGTATTTTTTTTTTTTAATATTGACAATGTTATGTATTTCCTTTCTTTGTGATTCTTCTTCATCAATTTTAGGTCCATCGAACCAAATCCTCTCCTTCCTACTCCAAAAAAAAAATCATGTTTATATGTATTTAAATAAATTTTTCATTTATCGTTTATAAACAACACCTCTACTGTTTTTTGAAAGTAAATAATAAATGATACCTTGTCGTTCGGCGTGCTTTCCTAAATGAACCAAAGAAAACGAATTAATTTTTCATTGTTTAATTAAACTGTATTTTTTTAAGTGATTATACAGCTCAGATGATATGGTTACACTGCATGGACATATTATCACATGTAAAGTCGACATATAATTGTTTACACAGCTCCCTGATGATAATCCCTGGTAGAGTAATTCCATATTTTTAAATTTGTGTGTATGCGTGTTCGGTACTTTCTGATCACAAGCAGTGATGGCCATTAAAACTAAAATAGTTCTCCCGGGAAATAAATCAGTAGAAAGATCAGTACTAAGGGCCGCTGCTCTCTTTGGATGACTACTTCTTTTACTCGTGTGAGCTCACATGATTCACTTATACTTAACATTCTATTTCCTTCCACCCTTAGATACATTAGATTGCCAGCTTGTCAAAAAAGAACTACTACTTTTACTGTATATTATATATCCTAATTTATCATTTTTGTTGCGCACCGAGAACAACAAATAGTCCTTACCCTTCTCTTCCATGTCTGCAGAGTTTCTTGAAACGAAAGAGATCCTCCGGCTAGAAAAATAAAAGTTCGTTAAATGGAGAGGATCATTGCAACCCATTTAATTATTTATAACTGACCTTCATAAGATTTGGCATGGTACTGAAGAATTGATATCCAGCGTCAATATAATGTGAATTACGGTCATCGTGGACTTAGCCTGCGTGGCAGGCGTATAAAGGGGGAGGGAGGAGGCACGCAGGCTATCGTGGACTATAAAAGTTAGCAATGCATGTCTTACAAAGCTCTTAGTTTGTCCAGCTTGAACCCCTACTAATTTCCAAGAGCGTTCACATGATCACACGCAACTTCACATTACAATGCATGTACTCATGAACCAATGTTAGCGAAAATACAGAAGGTTGCCAGAAATTGCTTACCTTTACTTTTGAAAGCTGCTGTTTCTGTATTACTCGGTTCCTCCTTCGACTATAAACACATACATACATTAAGTTAGAGAAGGGATGATATAAATATAAATTAATAAATTTATGATTGATACCATTATTATTTAGTTTTCGTTAGTTAGTTTACGTTGTTTTACCAATTTGAACAATTTTCCTGGCACATGTATGTTACTAAGCCGTAGCGCCAACATGCACGACTAATACAAATGGATCTTCACTGCAATCACTGGAGGTTTCATGGAATCAAAATTCGTTTTACCTGTTTAGATTATCACCTCTTCCTATATAGTATCCGGCTAATGCTTCCTAGGGCTCTTTATTGTTTCTCTAACGAGAATCTGCTTCAGGCAGGATAATTCTTCAGTCAATTCACGTGACAATATAATGGCGTTAAAACAAGCTTACCGGTCGTGTCATTCAAACCGTTTTCATGGGGTTCTTGATGGAGCTAACACATCGTTTGCCTAATTTTTCGCAAGTTCGTTGTTTCGTAATCCGTCTCAATCTTCCACAATCCTTTAAACCTTCTTATTCCTTTTTTGGTTTAATTATTTTATCTCTTTTGTGTTTTATTTCCTTAGAAAATTATTAGCTTTAGATTTCCATCAATCACATTGAAGGTAATTTTTTGAACATCGCAAAAACAACAACAACAACAAAATGGTATGTCATGACTCCTATTACCACAGAAAGAACCCATTTTACCTCTGTTTTGAAGTCTAGTCGACTGTCCTCTTTCTCTCACTGTCCCTTTTCTTCGTCCTAAAACGTTTATTGACGTCAGAGAACAAAAAGGACTCATTGGTCATTATATAACGATTTAATCAGTTAATTTATACCATTCGACATTACCACTTAGAACAGCATGTGTACTTTATCAGGGTACACAAAAATGAGTTAAACGAGCTCTGACCTGATATGTGATATCATGGCTATCGGGTACATCATATGATTCTGCAATTGAAAATAATTAGATATAAAATCCTGTACGCATATTTTTTCTGATGCATGCAGAGAGTTTGCACAGCTTAGATTTATTATTACTGACGACGTCGGGAACTATTGTAGTGCCAATAACTAATTTATTAGCCCACTTTATGATTTTTGTTTGTGCAGTGAGACAAAAATTATTCATACCCTTCTCTTCCATGTCTGCAGAGGTTCTAGTTTGAACGAAGGAGATCTTCCTACAAAAATAAAAGTTCGTTAAATGAGAGGATCATCACACAACGTCCCCAGCAATTCATTACTCATGGACCAATATCATGTTACTTTACTTGGGTATGATGTCACAACAGATATTTCCACCAGATCACGCGCTGCACCAGTTTCGTCATCAAGGGCTTGAGCAAGTCTTTCGTACGTAGCCTCTTGTCCTTGTTTTTCTTGCCACTTATACAGCGTGCAAGAGCTCTTTCACAAACATCATCGCATGATCAATTTCGATTATCTTCAAATGCTTTTCTTTGAGTCCCAACATGGGGTCCCAATTCTTTTCCAGTCTTCGGGTATTTCTTCAGCAGGCGTTGAAGTTCCTGGTCGTTTGGTGTTCCCTTTTTAAGTAGCCAGACATTGTTTATCTGAAACATGACGGTTTTTTAACTAGTTGATGTAGGATTTTTATTAAATAGAGCGAAGAAAGCGGTTTTTCATTGAGTGTACATGTCGTACAATCAACCTAAGCATGCAATGACCGTGATGGCCAATCGTCAAAACAATGCAAACAAAACAATGAACCAATGAAAAACTCGGTTTTGGTTTTTGGTTTTGGTTTTGCATTTGATTTGTTTGTGGAAGGTGGCGCGATTTTTTTTAACCAATCACAGAGCGTAAAGCAAAACCAAATAAATCCCGGGTTACTTTCGACACTCAATTGAAAAACTTTTTCTATATCCCACAATATATACATCGTAGCAAACAATTAGTTTTTGATTGATAACAGTAAACATGAAGCTTTGTAGTTTACCCTAAACTGTTGGTCACGAGTCTGCTGCAGTCTCCTCACGTTTTTTCCTGACCAAGATAATGTAAAAAAGTAACAAGTATAAATGTATTGGGAGGACTATGGAATTTCATGATATTGACATACCTGCGTTATCAGTAGAGAATGTCTTCACCAAGCCAGGTCGTTGAACTAACTGGTCATGTTTATTTATCAAAGCTATGCTAGTTTATGATAGGTTTTGCCTGTCTCCGCCCAGTCTTTTCTTCCACTTTTTGAAGCACATGCAATACGCGCGTGCTTCATATACATCATTAGGGTTTGTTGCACCCTCTATTGTGCCTTTAATTGTTTTTTTCTTTCAAGTCCCCAGTGGTCAGGCGCCAAGTCTCTTCCAATCCTGTTGAAATGCTATCTGGCTAAGGTGTGTGCGTAACTCTTCCTTCGTCGGAATTCCCTTTTTCAAGGCCCAAAATGTATCTGCTAGTTGCTAGTCAATCAATCAATCAATCGATCAATCAATCAATACATGACCTGTAAATTATATTATCACGCCATGTTTCTATGTTGTCCTAGGAAGAAGAGGAAAAAGCCCATTCCGACAAACGTTACTGACATCTCCCCTTTCACTAGCGGGTTTGGTTATTGTAAGTCGTAAATTAATGTTTCGATAAAAATCGATAACGATTTTGTTTCTGGTATGCAATTCGGACAGTTCAATATGTGCCGCAAGTCCTATTTGTATTCCATGATAACTTGATAAATTATAACCGACGAACGGACCACGTGGCGAAAATTTTCGGGCTGGGTATATTAGCCCAGCCCCGCCTTAAGCCCCCCCTCCCCCTTCTCCCTGGAGGTGGGGGGGGTGGGGGTGAGTGGAAATCTCCGATATAAAAGTGGACTGTGTGGGTAAGTGATCGTCCGGCCAATTTTGAGAAAACCCATAAAAGGTCTCCAGGAAACCTCTAAAGGCGTTCATTTCAGATTTTAATGACCCACACAATTTCACACCTCCCCAAAAGGGTACTGACTGATACTACTCTGGACTACGACGATACACTTTTATATCGTTCACTTTTATTATCGCAGTTATACTCTCCCTCACCCCCCCCCCCCCCCCCCCCCCCCACCGATATTGGACTCATTGTGGGTTTATCATGGTTTATAATAACCTGTGTTTATATTAATCATTAGATACTGCTTGCTTCAACAAAGAAATAATAATATAATTTAATATTTTCAATATTATCCCTGGGTAGTATCTCTGTTACAACTGTTTATGTGGCATAAAAATGACATTTATTATTCTTATTGGCAGCCCGCTCATGGAAGAATGATTTTCTGCATAACAAGGAGAATGTGTCAATTCTACTTCACCATCTGTCATTGTTCTTTGTTGTTTTCGAAGTCACGATCTTTATTTATATTTCTTGAAGGATTACTCTGCAAAGGCCAAACTAAGTTTCCTTGTCTCTGCATGATACACGCAGTATGCACCTATTATTGGCTACAACAATCTACTCGGTATTGTTTACAAAACAGAAGAGGGAAAACGAACGTAAAAACTAAAATCACTAGCGACCCAGGGACATTGAGATTTTGCGGGGTCGTCTTAGAGGGCGCTAATATATTCGATTACCAGAAATAGCCTTCGCTCGCTTTTTCCGCTTCGTCCCACTAACCGAGAGCCTGTATTGAACAGCCCTACTCTAAACCGCCTACTCACATCACAAAACAGGTACCTGCGTGTATGTATTGGAGTGAAATATGAATTAAAACAATGCTACTTCGACCTGTGTAATAAATTCAGCTGTAAACTGTCTACAAGCAGCCCGTTAATTGCTCGGTAAAGTGAAACAAGTCTACTTTGATAGCATTTACCCTTTGTCTGTTCGCGAAACTGGACGAAATTTTCTTGGATTGAGGCAGCCCAGTTGGAGGCAGCGGATTTGCTTAGATCGATGCTGCTGTTCAGGCCAAGACTTTTTACCTGAATCAGCATTTATTGCGCGCGGCAGTGCGAACCAATATTTGTTCCGGTCGGTCACGCCTTCTCTTTCCAGCGCGAAAACACGAAGACGAATAAATCGGAATCTCTGCAAGTCCGCAATCTGTGTTAGTAATGATCGTATAATCACTCTGCCCTCCACAATCGATTGTGAGTTTCTTTATACCTTGTAGTTGGGGGGTTTTATTACTGGCTGTATGCGATATTCCTTGCGCCCTTTAAGAAGATCCACAAGTATAGCAATCTGCAGTGATTACTTAGTGTGTCACTACGGTTTCCTTGCTTTGTTAAAATAGACTTCTCTGTGTAACGGAGACATTACGTACCTATTTACGTCATATTAGCTAATTTCACCCCAGCCTCGTTTTCAAAGTGGAAATTCTCAAAGCAAGAAAGCTGAAAAGAATAGCCGGCCACGTGAGATGGCCAGAGGTTTTTTGCAAATGACAAATGGAATGACTTGATCCCCTGTATTCGACAGTGTCCGTCGTAATTTTGTTGCAACAACGGGTGCGAAAGTCGAAAGAGTAATCACTAGCATGACATTAGATCTCGGAAAGTTTAATTAGCCGCAATTGTTCGAAAATGTAGAATTTGGTTTGCCAACGATTACATCAACGCCCTTAGAACGTTTTGAGTGATTTCCTAGTGGGACAGACTGTAACCCATTTTTCACCCTCCCTGTAACGATACATTTACGTCCTGGCGTTACGAGACAAGTTGCGCAACACACCGTGTTAGACCATTAAACCACAATACAATACACAAGCGTTATAGGCCAGTAATTGACACTTTTGGACACTAAGGCATTGGGTTTGGGGAGAAAAACAATGCCACCTTGACTGAGACTTTCGCGTATCACCTACTATCATGTCCGCCTTTCCTGTGTTCAGCGACTGCTAGTGCGTCATACATCACTGATGAAAGCACTTCCCAGTCACTTCAAATGTTATATTGGAGCGTTTTTTAATGTTTATTCAAGACGTCTAATCGCACGACCACGTACTGGGTTTTTTTTCAGGCTCTTCTAGGAATAATGAAAGAGTGGAATATGGGGATCCGAAAGTGGGGGGGTGGGGGGGGGGTTACTCCCCCTAAAAATGTGGGTGGGAGTGTGCGGCTTGAAACCCTTACTCCCATTTCATACTAAAATCTGTGATTTTCCCTGCCCTATTTCAGATCCTGAGACCTTAACATTTCCTCTTTTGTCAAAGCCAAATGGCAAAAATCTATACACTATTTCAAGACCAGTAGGCAAAACATACCATATTTCCCAGCACCTAAATGGTCAAAATCTATATACCGTCCCATTTTCAGACCAAACCGCCTCAAAAACGTGCATGATACCCTTTGGGGCGTCCGCACTATATAGCTTATATAAGGGAGTGCCCCCCGGATGGGGAATAGTGATTGTATTCTTTGTTGCTAAAAAATTAGCAGTAAATGTCCTCACACCGTTTGTTCCACATTATTTGATGTTGTCGTGGTAATCACGGGCACATTAATTTCAATTTTTCGGTAATATATTTTTTTTCAAGTTTACAGAATAATGTTGGATCTATTAATGGGATTTTCTGACGTCATCATTACTGATTTCAATACTCAAGTCAGGTGCTCACTTGTATAGAAACCCCCTAAAGCTCTGGTCAAACAGGTTGATATAAAAAAGCCCATCTTCAAGGCAGCTCCAATGCTCCTGCGGCGCTCTCGTAGTTCAGCCGAACCTCAAATTTGCGTGACTTGGCGTTGGCGTGAACACTTGCGTCGACCTTGCGCCCCCGCCTCGATTGAAGTCAACTCGAGTCATCGTCAGTTCAACGCAAGTGCGACAACAAAAACACATGTCCTGGATCCAGCAAAAACATCCGGTTGTTCCAGAAATAATTATCAGCTCACATTTGACATCACTATTTTCGGTGGCTATTCTCTGTACGTAAGATGGAAAACATTATCCTCGATTTGTTTTCGCTCCAGTTAAAACCTATTATACTGAACCCAAGTTGCTACTTACACATAGTAATTTAATAATCACCTAATTATAATCACTTGCTGTAGAGAGTTTCGAATCAACAACTTTTAATAAGTTTAATTCAACAGTGTGAAGCAATTACGTTCTTGTTTGTACATTGTATAAAAAAAGGAAGAATAGCACCAACGGCTTTTTGCTGCGAATCATAACTCGGCTATTTTTTTTGATGATTTTGTTGTAATATACGTTCGTTTTATAGTTTAAACAAGCTTTTTTTACATGAAAACGAGAATAATTATACATTACATATGCATATGATCTAAATTATAAGGATGATCGAATTACAAAAACCCGAAAAATTGCCAGCACTTTGTAAATGAATGTAAAAAACTTGTAGCAAATTACGATAACGAGAATTGTGTTAAGTACTATCCGACATTTACATGTATAGAACGAATTAACCATTAGTTAGAAATCAAAACCAAGTGCTAAATTGATCATTAACGTGCTCAACTTGTTTGGTCGATTGAGCTAAGTTTGTGTATCCTGCAATCTTAACGCAAGCTTGTTCCTGGTTTGACTTATTATCAACTCTAGCTTTGGAATATTTTCCTCAATTACTCTCCTGGGGATCCGCGTCTGTCTTTCAAAACTGGCATTGTTTTGGGTCGGTGAACGTCAACACAGTGAAGAAAACCTGCCCAGCTTTCTTTTAAGA
>MU826351.1:514179-539174 GCA_029204205.1 Desmophyllum pertusum
TTACAAATGCAAGTCCCTTAGAGTACCGTTAAGCTTAGACCTGTCCACAAGGTAAAGTTAAGCCGATTGGGGCTAAGCATATTGATGACATAAATTAAGAAAGCCGTCTACGGGATTGCGAATAAACTAAAATAATGTTTTACGATTGGGATCGCGCTTTTCGCGGAGACTTGTTACAATTGCAATATACGGATTAGTTATAAAAACTACAATTGTAGCTGACATTTTTGTTTCAGAGAAGTTATGTGCTGGGGTCACGAGATCTCGAGGAATTTATTTCAAGTCGGGAAGCCGCAAACTGCTTTTCGCGCCAAACACCACATTTTAATATACGATAAATGATTGATAAATAATTGATCGCACGTCAGAATACCGACCCGCACGATTACTCGATGAACACGATAACTTTCACTTGAGACACGATGACACAATTACATTCTTTTTTGCTAAACTTCTGTTTTGATATGTCTGTCCACCTTTCTTTTCTCCGGTTATCAAAGCATGTGAAACGTAATACTATGCATTGCTGTTGTAAGCAGGTCCCAGATTACCTGGCATGAGCACTGAAAACCATGCTCAATTCAAGGCATAGCTAAATCATATTTTTCTCTTGCTTGTGTTCGAATTTAAAATTATACTCAATCAAAACATCCGAGCTCGAGTTAAATCATGTTTTGCAGGAACAAAGAACGCAGTGCCCAAACCTTCATTCCGTAATTTTTCAGCGATACCTTTCCACTGACCAGTAGGTAGGGGAAAATGTAACACATAGGCATAGTTGTCTCCACTCCTTTTAGGTGTTAGTTCCCTAGGTGGTAACACAATTTTGTATGTGATATATATTCTTATACAGGAGGCTTTTACCAGGACCAAATGGGGAAGATAAACTGAATTCAAAACTGGCGGTAATGGTACTTACGTCTCAGAGGAACGTCATCCTGGCAAAAGGGCAACTGACTGTTGGGTCATGTCCATACGGTAGGTACCACAGGCAATCTCGTTCCCAGTCTGAGTAGCCATTTGGTATATATCCGGATACCGAACTCAAGCACAAAGGCGACAAAATTTGTAAATCTGATACAGCACGGACACAAATTCTCCGATATAACATGGTTTGAAATTATTACTGCATTGATAATGATGTACCAAAAATGCAATAAACATTAATAGTAATGTACCCTTTTGTTGCTGAAATCGTATTTTTTTATCCTATAAACAGGTACTCTATCTAATGAAACCGCTGGTTACCGTGCGTGCAAATGCCTTCATGGGTTTTTACCGGTTAGATCGTTTTGGTTCCTGCTCAGCATGTCCAGCTTATGGCATAAACTGCAAGAATGATACAGCAATACTGGCACCAATTACTTCTGGAACTGGACAACCGAACAGACTAAAAGTGTTCTACAAAGGTTTTGTGGATAACATCGACACTTTGGGCCCTGAATACAACAAATCGTTCTCTGCATTTACAGATTCACTGCCCAGCCACTGAAATGTCCCTCGTTTCTGCTTTCTTGCATGGGTGGAATTGACTCAAAATGTAATGTGGGGTACCAAGGGATTCTATGTGCTACTTGTACAAGCGACCATTATCTTCGATTCAACACCTGTTTTTGAAATGTCCCAAGGATGACTGGTCGCTATACTTTCCTCCCTTGGAGTGATCGCCGCTTTTGTTGTGGTGGTTTATGATGGTTCTGTGGGGAGACTCAAAGGCGACAGAGAACAGTCGTACTATCGCAGATGTCATCATGTCTTGCTTTAAGATTGTGATTGGATTTTATCAAGTCGTTTACTGGCATTTTCTCGGCATTGGTGAGGGTTCAGTGGCCGGTAGCTTTGATCTCCATCGAAAAATATATCAACTTCTTTGAAGGAAACATTTTCCAATTTGCTCCATTAAGTTGCATTCATTCCCGACTGCGACTAGACCAATTCCCAAAATTTTTCTACGGTCATTTCTGTGAACGCCTCAGTTGTTTTTCTGATTCTTTTGTATCTCTTCCTTAAATATCGTTACATCAAAAGGAAACTGGATTGTTCGGACAGCGAAAAAATGCAAGCAATGTCAAACGTTAAAGAAATCAAGCTATCGAAACATTTTCTTGTTTCTTCTGGCTTCATACCCCATAACATGTCACGCAATTAATCCCGCATTCTACCGCTGCCTGGCGCATGCGTCGAAATATGTTCCACATATGACGGGAAAGAATGCAAGTCCTTTCTTAGGGCAGACTACTCCATCGAATGCTTTACCCCTCGTCACTGGTTATACGGGTCCATTGGTGCTGTGTTCGCCTTCTATCCCGCGAAATTTCCCCTTGTGATGTTACTTCTCATTTACAAATTCCGTGACTCAAGTGCTGGAGAAAACATTTCTTTCGGGTTGCGAGTGTTCTTTGAAAACTACAAGGACAAGTTTTGGTTTTGGGAGATTTATCGAGATGTACCGTAAGCTGATATTAACCTCGCTAATATTTTTCTTTGGAACTGACAACCTTTCTCAAAATGGACTTACTATGTTCATAGTGGGTACGTTTGGAGTGGCCTATACCTTCCTCCGGCCAATAAAGAACAAGTTTGAAGATAGACTTCAAACCTTCGTGCTTTGGGTCATCTTCTTTGATGTCTGCCTTGGTGTAATGAATACAAACTGTGATGTCAGTGCAAGTCACAAAGGAAACTACTCCATTGCTGTCAACATCCTCTTTGTGCTCCTTAACAGCTCTGTGTTGCTAGTTGCTTTGGGTAAGCCACAATAGTGTAAGCCATTACTGGAGCTACAATCGGCGACATAAATAGTTGAGAGACTTTTTAAAAAAATGATATGTACGACATTTTCGCGACTCTGCTACTTTAAATGCATCTACAATCATGGACAAAAGTCTTTGGAAAGTTTGTTCTTTTAACAAACTACCCATATTTTTCACCCAAGTACCCCTAGCCAGAGTACTTTTTACATTTCAACATTGTATGGGGAAGGGGGTGGAATAAGCGTTAAAAACGTCGTTTTCGTGACGTGGTGGACAACTGCAATTACTATGTTACGATAATAATTTTTGCCGAGTGTTCCAAGTACTTTTGACCATGATTTTACATTCAATGTTGTGCAGTGCAAATAAGTTCCAACATTGGTTTGGGGGAAAGGGGAAACATTTGCATAATATATACAAATGACTGTAAAAATATCCATAAAACTAAAGCATCTCAACAATTTTGGTCGCTGATTGTAGGTTCCTGTAACTAATAACTGCACCACTTGACATCATAAACAACTAACCAGGTAAGTCCGTTATACAATCCAAGGGATCTGGATCGTCAGATGGCTCATCGATCGGTGCCGGAACTTATCTCCTGTTTCTATCAGTGAGCTGGACTTGGAGTATTAGTGCGAATTCCCTTAGATAGGATGCTATAGTCAAACGGAGTTTAAATCCCCACCTCCAGCATTTTTTCAGAATTCCCTAACAATTTGCCGGTACCATTTTACACTCCTCGTGAACAGAGGCACTGTGATAGTGTGGAAGTGTTTTGCCCACGAACAGGCAGCACAACACAATGACACTGGCCAGGGCTCCACAGGCCGAGTGATTCAAAGCATTAGCGATTACATTAGGCCACTAAATGCAGTTTCCGAATCTTCATTGACGTACAAATCACATGTAGGTTCGTAGAAGGTAGCTGCATCTACGATTCATAAGTATTATTATTTGCTCCAGAAGCAAATTAAAGTAGTTTCATAGCTTACAATAACTATGACTGATTGAGAACTTGTCTCCCTAGATTAATTAGATTCTGCAGTCTATCGTATGTTACTCTTGTACACCCATAACCATCCATAGCGCAGTCCAGCAACGGTTTCGCCTCGGAGGATGAGGGGGGGGGGGGGGGGGGGACTTCCATATAAAAGTGACGCGCGGATGATCGTTTTTGGTACCGCTTAGGATAGTTAAAATCTAAAATGACTACCGTTAGAGTTATTCCGGTACCTTTTAGGGTATTAAACCGGAAAAAATATATGACAAAAATGGTTTTGTCTTAGAATTGGTATCTCTTAGGGGTAAAATGAATTCGAACCACACCCACAAAATGAGATTCTGGTGTACCTTTGGGTTTTTTTTTTCAAAATTTCCGACGATCACAACCCAGGATGAGGAAGGGGGTTGGACTCGCCAAATCATGTGTACATGAGAAGTTATCAAATAGGTTATATTATTGTCTATTTTTTTTAGGTAAAGGATTTCTCCAGATGAAGTTCTTTTGGAAGAAAATTTCTTCATGTCTGATGCAATGCTTCCATTTCTGTTGTCGAGGGGTTATGTATCTTAAAAGAAAGCTGGGCAGTTTTCTTCACAGTTTGACGTTCACGACCCAAACAATACAGTTTGAAAGACAGCCGCTGATCCAGGAGAGTAATTGAGAAATTCCAAAGCTAGAGTTGATAATAAGTCAAACAGGAACAAGCTTGGTTAAGATTGCAGGATACACAAACTTAGCTCAATCGCCAAACAAGTTGAGCACGTTAATGATCAATTTAACACTTTGTTTTTGATTTCTAACTAATGGTTTAATTCGTTCTATACATGTAAATGTCGGATAGTACTTAACACAATTTGTTATCGTAATTTGCTACAAGTTTTTTACATTCAATTACAAGTGCTGGAATTTCGGTTTTGTAATCGACATCCTTATAATTTAGATCATATGCATATGTAATGTATAATTATTCAGTTTCAGAAAAAAAGCTTGTTTAAATTATAAAACGAACGTATATTAAAACAAAATCATCAAAAAATAGCCGAGTTATGATTCCAGCAAAAGCCGTTGTGTTATTCCTTATTTACTTTTTTTATACATGTACAAACAAACGTATTGCTTCACACTGTTGAATTAAACTATTAAAAGTTGTTGTTCGAACTCTCTACAGCAAGTGATTTATAATTAAGTGATTATTTAATATATGTGTAAGTAGACTTGGGTTCAGTATAATAGGTTTTTACTGGCGACACCAAATCGAGGATAATGTTTTCCATCTTACGACAGAAATAGCACCGAAAATAGTGATGTCAAATGCGAGCAACCGATTTTTTGTGGATCCAGGACTGTGTTTGTTGTCGCACTTGCGTTGAACTGCGATGACTCGAGTTGACTTCAATCGAGGCGGGGGCGCAAGTCGACGCAAGTGTTCACCCAACGCAAGTCACGCAAATTTGAGTCGGCTGAACTACAGAGCGCGCAGGAGCATTGAGCTGCTTGAAATGGGCTTTTATATCACCGTTTGACCAGAGCTTTAGGGGTTTCTATACAAGTGAGCACCTGACTTGAGTATTGAAATAGTGATGACGTCAGAAAATCCCATTAATAGATCCAACATTATTCTGTAAACTTGAAAAAATATATTACCGAAAAATTGAAATTAATGTGCCCGTGATTACCACGACAACATCAAATAATGTGGACAAACGGGTGAGGACATTTACTGTAATTTTTAGCAACAAAGAATACAATCACTATTCCCCATCCGGGGGGTACTCCCTTATATAAGCTCAGTATAGTGCGGCGCCAAAGGGTATGGTTTTTGAGGCCGGATTGGTCTGAAAACGGGACGGTATAGATTTTGACCATTTAGGTGCTGAAATAGGGTATGTTTTGCCTACTGGTCTGAAATAGGGTATAGATTTTTGCCATTTTGGCTTTAAAAAGAGGAAATGTTAAGGGTCAGGTCTGAAATAGGGTAGGGAAAATCACAGATTTTAGTCTGAAATGGAGTAAGGGTTTCAAGCCGCACACTCCCATCCACATTTTTGGGGAGTAACCCCCACCCCCCCCCCCCCCCCCCCCCATTTCCGGATCCCCATTTTCCTCTTTCATTATTTCCTAGAAGAGCCTGAAAAAAACCCAGACGTGGTCGTGCGATTAGACATCTTGAATAAACATTAAACGCTCCCATATAAATTTGTTCATCAGTGATGTATGACGCACTAGCAGTCGCTGAAACAGGAAAGGCGGACATGATAGGTGATACGCGAAAGTCTCAGTCAAGGTGCATTGTTTTCTCCCCAAACCCAATGCTTAGTGTCCAAAAGTGTCATACTGGCCTATAAACGCTGTGTTACACCATTACACCACAATACAATACACGGTGTTTTGCGCAATTTGTCTCGTAACGCAAGACGTAATGTCTCGTTACAGGGAGGGTGAAAATGTGTTACAGTCTGTCCCACTAGGAAATACTCAAAACGTTCTAAGGCGTTGATATAATCGTGGCAAACCAAATTCTACATTTTCGAACAATTGAGGTAATAAAACTTTCGAGATATCTAATGTCATGCTAGGCTACCTTTCGACTTTCGCACCCGTGTTGCAACAAAATTACGAGACACTGTCGACTACAGGGGATCAATCATTCCATTTGTCATTTGCTCAAAAACCTCTGGCATCTCACGTGGATATTCTTTTCAGCTTTCTTGCTTTGAGAATTTCCACTTTGAAAACGAGGCTTGGCCTGGGGTGAAATTAGCTAGTATGACGTAAAGTTAGCGTAATATCCGTTACACAGGAAGTCTATTTAACAGCAGGAAACCGTAGTGACACATTAAGTAACTAACTGCAGATTTTATACTTGTGGATCTTCTTAAAAGGCGCAAGGATTATCGCATACAGCCAGTAATAAACCCACAAGTTATAAAGAAACTCACAATCGATTGTGGAGGGCAGATTGATTATACCGATCTTTACTAACACGGATTGCTTGGCAGAGATTCCGATTTATTCGTCTTCCTGTTTTTCGCGGAAAGAGAAGGCGTGACCGACCGGAACAAATATTGGTTCGACTGCCGCAATAAATGCTGTTCAGTAAAACGTCTTGGCCTGCAGAGCATCGATCTAAGCAAATCGCTGCCTCCCTGGGCTGCCTCAATCAAGAAAATTTCGTCCAGTTTCGCGAACAGACAAAGGTAAATGCTATCAAAGTAGACTTGTTTACTTGACCGAGCATTAACGGGCTGCTTGTAGACAGTTTACAGCTGAATTTATTACACAGGTCGAAGTTATCATTGATTCATATTTACGCCAATACATACCCGGGTACATATTGTTTGTGGATGTAAGTAGGCGGTTTAGCAGTCCCAGCGACGAGCACTTCTGGTCATAGCCTGTTTAATACAGGCTCTCGGTTAGTGGGGACGAGCGAAAAAAGCGAGCGAAGGCTATTCGATCTGGTAAATGAATATATTAGCGCTCTAAGACGACCCCGCAAAATCTCCAATGTCCTGGGTCGCTAGTGATTTTAGTTTTATCGTTTCCCTCTTGTTCTGTTTTATTTTGTAACAATACCGATTATATCTTTTGTCTCCAATAATAGGTGCATACTGCGTGTATCTGCAGAAGACAAGGAACTTAGTTCGGCCCTTGCAGAGTAATCCTTCAAGAAATATAAATCAAATATCTTGACTTCGAAACAACAAAGAACAATGACAGATGGTGAGTAGAATTGACAACATTCTCCTTGTTATGCAGAAAATCATTCTCCCAGGAGCGGGCTGCAATAGTCATTTTTGGCACATATATTGTAAACAGATATACTGTACCCAGGGATATATTGAAAATATTAAATTATATTATTATCGATGAAGCAAACAGTTTCCCACCCCCCCCCCCCCCCCTCGGGGACTAATATACCCAGCCGAAATTTTCGCCAGGTGGTCCGTCGGTATAATTTATAGTATAGGCTATAAATAGACTGCGTCATTTAACTGTCCGATTGCATCAGAAACAAATTTTCTCGATTTTTATCGAAACATTATCCCTGCGTTTGTCGAATGGGTTTCTTCTCTTTCCTGAACAACATGAAAAATGGCGTGATATATATTTACCTGTTATTGTATTGATTGATTGATTGATTGATTGATTGATTGATTGACAGCAACTACAGATACATTTTTGGCCCTTGAAAAAGGGAATTCCGACCGAGGAAGAGCTCGTACACCTTGCCGATAACATTCAACAGGATTGGAAGAGACTTGGCGCTGCACTGGGACTGAAAGAAAAACATTAAAGGCAATAGAGGTGAACAACCCTAATGATGTATATGAGCGCGCTATTGCAGTGCTTCAAAAGTGGAAGAAAAGATGGGCCGGAAGGCAACCTATCATAAGCTAGCTATAGCTTTGAATGACCAGTTAGTTCAACGACCTGGCTTGGTGAAGACATTCTCTACCGATAACGCAGGTTAGTATGTCAATATCATGAAATTCCTAGTCGTCCCAATACATTTATACTTGTTACCTTTTCACATTATTTTGTTCAGGAAAACGTGGGGAGACTGCAGACTCGTGACCAATAGTTTAGGTGTAGCTTCAAAGCTTCATGTTTACTGTTTATCAATCAAACTAATTTTTTTGCTACAATGTATATATTGTGGGGTATAGAAAAGTTTTCAATTGAGTGTCGAAAGTAGCCCGGAATTTATTTGGTTTTGCTTTACTACGCTCTGTGATTGGTTAAACAAAAATCGCGCCACCTACTCAACCGAATCAAATGCAAAACCAAAACCAAAACCAATGACGACTCGGCCACACGCGTTTTCCCGCGCTTGGCGCCGGTTGTATTTGCTTCGAGTTCTTATTGGTTCATTGTTTTGTTTGCATTTGCTTTGATCGATTGGCCATCACGGTCATTGCATGCTTAGGTTGGATTGTACGACACTCTATTTAATAAAATCCTACCTCACTAGTAAAAACCATCATGTTTCAGATAACAATGTCTGGCTACTTAAAAGGGAACACCAACCGACCAGGAACTTCAACGCCTTGCTGAAGAAATACCCGAAGACTGGAAAAGAATTGGGCGCGCCGTCGGACTCAAAGAAAAACATTTGAAGATAATCGAAATTGATCATGCCGATGATGTTTGTGAAAGAGCTCTTGCTACGCTGTATAAGTGGCAAGAAAAACAAGGACAAGAGGCTACGTACGAAAGACTTGCTCAAGCCCTTGATGACGAATTGGTTCAGCGTCGTGATCTGGTGGAAATATTCTGTTGTGACATATACCCAAGTAAGTAACAGGATATTGGTCCATGAGTAAATGTATTGCAGGAGACGTTGTGTGATGATCCTCTCCATTTAACGAACTTTTATTTTTCTAGGAAAGATCTCCTTCGTTTCAACTAGAAACTCTGCAGACATGGAAGAGAAGGGTATGAGTATTTTTTTTGTCTCACTGCACAACAAAAATCGTAAAGTGGGCTAATAAATAGTAAAAGTAGTTCTAAACATGTTCTTTAGCCTTTTGACAACCTTTCAGACAGGCTTTCGAACCGGCAGGCTTTAGGCAAAGCCGGAACCACCATTCTCCCCATAGCCGTCAGCACGTGACAGACTAAGGAGCTTTGTGAGAAGACACGTATTGATAACTAAAAGTGTCCATGATGGATGATGGTGACAGCTCACATTGACGTTTGGGTGGTTAGGTTTATTTTTCGAACATTTCCAAAATGAAATTTGGGATTTGTTTTAAAAAATTGAGCTTCGGCAATCTTGGAAGAAAGGGTTTAACAGTATAGTGTCTTTTCGTCTCAAGCCGGTGTATTTCGCGAGCTGTTGGCACCTACAATAGTTCCCGACGTCGTCAGTAATTAAGCTGCAACCGGGATCTGCATGCATCAGAAAATATGCGTACAGGATATTTATATATGATTTATTTTCAATTGCAGAATCACATGATGTACCCGATAGTCATTATATCACATATCAGGTCAGAGCTCGTTTAACTACAAACTCATTTTTGTGTACCCTGATAAAGTACACATGCTGTTCTAGTGGTACATGTCGAATGGTATAAATTAACTGATTAAATTGTTATATAATGATCAATTGAGTTCCTTTTTTGTTCTCTGACGTCCAATAACGTTTTAGGACGAAGAAAAAGGACAGTTGAGAGAAAGAGGACAGTCGACTAGACTTCAAACAGAGGTAAATGGTTCTTTCTGTGGTTAAATGAGTCATGACATACCATTTTGTTGTTGTTGTTGTTTTTGCGATGTTCAAAAATTACCTTCAATGTGATTGATGGAAATCTAAAGCTAATAATTTTCTAAGGAAATAAAACACAAAAGAGATAAAATAATTAAACCAAAAAGGAATAAGAATGGTTTAAAGATTGTGGAAGATTGAGACGGATTACGAACAACGAACTTGGAAAATTAGGCGCCTCCCCGCGCCCGCGCCCCGTACCCAGGGGAGTTTTGTCCTCTCCCCAGATTTCGCTCGCCAAGATGGCGGCTCCACGATCGATCGTGACAGCGCAACGAATTTAGCGCAAAAAATAGAGGGACTGTGAACAGTCTAATGTGTTAGCTCCATTAAGAACCCCATGAACGGTTTGAATGACACCAGTAAGCTTGTTTTATCACCATTCTAATTGTCACGTGAATTGTCAGCAGACTGAAGAATTACACTGCCTGAAGCAGATTTCCCGTAGAGAAACAATAAAGAGCCCTAGGAAGCATTAGCCGGATACTATATAGGAAGTGGTTTATAATCTAAAGCGGTCAAACGATTTTTGATTCCATGAAACCTCCAGTGATTTACAGTGAAGTTCCCATTTGTATTAGTCGTGCATGTGCTTACGGCTTAGTAACATACATGTGCCAGGAAAATTGTTCAAATCTGGTAAACAACGTAAACTTTAGGCCCTGGTTACATGAGACCCGTACGAACTCTGACCGGTACGGACTTCAGATCGGTCTCCAATGCTTGTTTCTGTTTACATGAAGCCGGTCTGAAAACTCATCTCAGACTGGTGTGACTCATTCGTGCTCCGCGGTCCGATTTCAGACCGTCCGAGTCATTCGTGTCGGTTCAGCAACCCCAATGAGTGAAACAAGCATTTGTATGGAGACCGATCTGAAGTCGTACCGGTCTGAGTTTCGTACCGGTCTCATGTAATCAGGGCCTAACTAATGAAAAACTAAATAATTAATTGGTATCAATCATACATTTATTAATTTCTCTTTCTATCATCCCTTCCTGTAACTAATACATGTATGTGTTTATAGTCGAAGGAGGAACCGAGTAATACAGAACAACAGCTTTCAAAAGTAAAGGTAAGCATCTTGGTAACCTTCTGTATTCTCGCCGGCCAACTGTCTGCTCAAGACATTGGCTCATTGGTACATTTTTTTTTAAATATTGCTTTATTCACTCAACACTTACAAAATATAAAGGGAAAAAAAGCAACAACAGCAACAAACAAAAACAAAACTAAACTAAACTTACATTAGAGCACTAGCTTTACTTTACGTTACACTACATTACGTCGCATTACATCGGTTTACATTAGTACATTAGTACATGCATTGTAAGGAGCAGTTGTGTATAATCAGTGATCGCTCTTGATTAGCTAGGGGTTTTAGCTGGACAAACTAAAGGAGCTTTGTAAGACATGCATTGCTGACTTTATTAATAGTCCACGATGACCCGTAATTCACATTATATTGACGCTTGGATATCAATTCTTCAGTACTATGCAAATCTTATGAAGTCAGTTATAAATAATTAAATGGGTTGCAATGATCCTCTCCACTGATTTAACGAAACTTTATTTTAGCCGGAGGAATCTCCTTCGTTTCAAGAAACTCTGCAGACATGGAAGAGAAGGGTAAGACTATTTTTCTGTTCTCGGTGCTCAACAAAATTTTAAAGTGAAAAAAAATTATAAATAGTAAATAGTAAATGTATAGTTTTAAACATTTTATTTAGCCTTTTGACAAGCTTTCAGACAGGCTTTCGAACAGGCTTTAGGCAACCTAATGTATCTAACCAGTAAGGGTGGAATGAAGTCACCCATTAGTATCTTCAAGAGTGTTTTTCAAAATTTATTTCCCAGATTTCCCAGAAAAAAACCCCAGCTATTTTTGTTTTTAATGGAAAACGCGTCCGCGCACACCGGTCAGTGCTTAATTAATGCATCCAATTTATTTAATCAGAAAGTACCGGTAACACACACACAAATGTAAAAATATGAAATTACTCTACCAGGGGAGAGCAGTGCATGCAGTCTGAGCTGTATAATCACTTAAGATACAGTTTTTGTTTAGCAATGACAAATTAACTCGTTTTCTTTTTGTTCATTTAGGAAAGTGCTCGAGCGACAAAGGTATTAATTAATTTGTTTACTTAAAAAAAAAAAAACAGTAGAGGTATTGTTTATAACGGATAAATGGAAATTTATTTAAATACATAAACAATATTTTTTTTGGAGGGGTGGGGGAGGGGGGAGTGTAGGGGATTTGGTTCTGATGGGCCTAAAATTCATGAAGATCACAAAGAAAGGAAATAACTTGGGCATAACATTATCAATATTTTAAAACAACTACTGTTATATGGTTATTATTCAAGTTATATTTAGCTATATGCATGATATGAAAAAAAATGAAAATCAAACCAGCTGGAAACGCCGGTTGGTTAGCTATAAATACCTTTACTTTTATAACAGATTGAAGAATTAAAAATTAAAAAATATTAATAATAAATAAAAATATTATTTTGTTTTTGTGTACTTGGCTCTTATCATATCCTTATTTTTCATTTACATAAATGTTATTTTCTTTTTTCTTTTCATAGGAGAAAACCTTTCGATTTCGACAATCGAAGGTAAGTTTATTTTTTGTTTTTAGAAAGCACCAGAGAAAGGGGAGTCAAAAGTGACGCTTATAAAAGGGGAGAGAAACAGAATTTCCTGTTGATAGAGCTTGTCGTGGGTCAATACCGTTTCTACGTTTCTTCCCGATCAAATTTGTAACAAATACAAATACAAATAAAGTAGGCAAGACTGATACTACGTAGAACACTTAACGCGACAACGACACGATAGAGTCCAAATTGAAAGCTAAAATGCAACGCTCGACAACGCAATGACGTCGTAATCTGCCATCAAATTTTGCGAAAACAAACATGGCGGGCGCGCGGGAAATTTGAAAGTAGAAAAAGCAAAAACAAATCGCCTAGTATTCAAACCAGTTAAATCATGATTATCGACTTCAAACCCCTAAACCAGTTTTACACAAACACCAACTTATGATTTGGAGCAAAACTGTTTTTCAGCCGAGATTTCCTTAACATTTACTCAACCCTCTCTCTTTCCAAATTGAGCTTTGAGACATTAAATGAAGTAAATAAAGATTGATGATGATGATGATGATGAGACATCATCCCAAATCCATAAGTCTCTTAATTCTAAGAAGGCGACCCCATTTTTTGGAAAGCTCGCCTCATATATAGTTACTATTAAATGGTAACTAGGGTTCAGTTTTTCTTCCTCCTCAGCAATGTCTTCGGCTAGTGCATTCTTTTAACCGTAAACTGTACTTCATAGGCGAAGACTGTCACTTGCCCAGAAGGAGATATCATGTTAGGAGAAGAGGTAATATAACTTTCGTAATTCGGAACAAATTATTCTAAGTACCAGTTCAGAAAGAAATGCATATCTTACGCCTTTTACTATCAGTGTTTCATCAGGATATCCAAACATCGAAAAGAGAGTCGAAAATACAACGCGCAGTGGAGTATTTTTGACGAAATTCGAGTGTTTGGATAGCCGATGAAACACTTGACTTGATGAATTATTAATGAGTTTGAGACAAGAGAGGGTATCCTCTCTTGGTTTGAGAACTATAGTTTTTCTCTTTTTCGTGAAATGATAGAGATGGCATCCTATTGTGATTGCTCATTTTATTTTCTGAATTTTAACATATTTCATGTTTTCTTCTAGATACAACATGTCAAGGATACAATGGATGCGGCAATGCAGAGAATGAATGCAATCCTAGAACATGTCCATGAACCTTCAAATACAGCAGCAGACTTCCCCGTTGCCTTCTCGAAAGAGGAAAAAGAGCCAAAAGAGAGCGAGTCACATAAAGAAATCGAACAATTGTCTGATGTTGAAAGTTCTCTGACAGTAATAAAGAATGAAAATATGGATCAAGCAAAGCAGGAATTTAAAAGACATATGGAAGAAACGTCGCCTTCCTGTGAAGTATCACCGGATCCGTTTTTCGTGCAGTGGCCATGGAGTTCTGTAGTTTTCACCAGCAACTGGTGGCAATGGCTGTTTAGTGACGACGATCGAGAGATAAACGCAGATAATGTTTTTTTTTGATTGGGAAGAGACATTCAATATTGCGCACGTTCAACTTTCGAGAATTGATTGGGCGCTGTTAGGCCGCAAAATGTCACGCTAACGCAAATTGATGTAACTGTAATTCTAACGCAAAATGTTATAAAATTTACGCAAAATATAATAAATTAATTAACGTAAAACTGACCTTTTTAACGCAAACTATAATTAATGAATTTTCTAACGCATAACGAATAGCGCTAATAGCGCAAAATGTAAGAACTCTCAAATAATAATAAATAAATAATGGTAATAGGAGTGACCTCCAATGTTTAATAATGAGTATCATTACAGATTGGCAGATATTATTGTATCACAGTCATGCATGCACGTCAACCCCTATCCGATATAATTCAAGGACTTCACAGCTTCAAATTATCATACTTTTATAACAATTATTAATAGCCACTGCCTTCTTCATTCATTTCAGTTGGTACTTTTTTTCTGTTAGGTGTGTGTTGTAACTTCCGGCTATACCCGGGGAGTGGGGGGGGGGGGGGCGGGGAGGGAGGAGGGGAGTGGGGGTACTCAACTTCGCCCCGAGGTCCAAACCCTTACCCTTTTATATACCATTTTTGACAGCTTCTATAACTTAAAAGTTATAGGCGCGAGAATTGTATTCAGAGTTGACGTTATAGTGAAAACTCAGTTGTTAGCAGGTTTTGCTTTCTCTAAATTTACGGTTATAGACAGAACTTCGTGTCGTCCAATTCGGTCTGTAATCATACCGTAATTTAACAATCGGACTCCCACTGCGTGGTCGGCGACCGATGTTGTTTTTTAAACATAGTCAACGATTACAGTTCAGCCATTATTTATCATTTGACGTTATTACATTTTGCGTTAGAAAATGTATTACCACTTGCGTTGAAACGTTATTACATGTTGCGTTATAGTCTAACTTCTTTATTACATTTGCGTTAGTATTACATTTTGCGGGGAACAGTTTTCTCTATTGCATAGAAGAAAGAGAAAGAAATATGATAAAATGACGAGTATACTGAGGCCAATGGAAACAGACAACCATGTCAAATTGACTGCGTCCCTCAAGAGACGACTCAAATTCTGCGTCACACAAACGACTTTATTTCTGAGAGTTTGTTACTTTTAAAAGTGCTCGAGCCAAGTACAGTTTAAAGTTACAGTAAACTCTCTCGTAAGCGACCACTGCTCAAAATTTTCTTAAGCGACCGCGACCACTTTTTAGGCCTAAAATTTCGACATATTCTTTTTGTTTTCTGTTTCCGGTAAGCGAACCACCCAAGAAAATATGTTAGAAAATCATTACTCAGATGTCACAAAAGTTCACTTTTGTTTTTTTTTTTCGGTGGCTCACGCTTCAGACTACATTGCTCGTCAATCTCGGAAACCCTTGTTAACCTCGTATGAATGACTTGACCTTGATTCTTGAGAATTCTTGTTTCGTTTCGACAAAACAGAGCGTGTTGCAAGTAAGAAAAGTAGTTTTAACGAGAGTAGCGTTGTCTATTTTGGGTTTATTTGTTGATTTAATTTCCGTAGCGACCAACTCCCGTAAGCGACACTTTTTCGTGCTTCAAGGGTGGTTGCTTACGCGAGAGTTGACTGTGATTATATATATTACGTTGAGTTCGAGCTCTATAGTGGAGATAACTTGAGTTAAAACAGTTTACAAACGTGTACTAAGCACAGTTCACTCCAATCTCTAATGTCGATCAGTAAGGATAATGTCCAGCTTTTGTTAACTCGAAACTGAAGTGGCCAATTAAAAATGGTCCAGTGACGCGTCCAGTCATATACAAAGAGAAGTTCACTAAAAGAGTTTGGCTGTCCACGGGGGCGTGTCCTTCCAACGTAAACTACTGTGATTGGTAAGTTATTTCATTCTTAGAATATAAGACGCACCTTTGACAAGAAAGGCGGGAGGGCTAGACTCCGGCGAGCAGCTCCCTCTTTCCCCGGCAGCCCTAGTCCGTCGAGCGAGAAACGAAAAAACATTGGCGAGCGGAAAAATGGCCGCGCGATACTAAGCAAGGGGAAGAGGGACTTGCTCGTAGTCTAGCGGGAAGGCGGCATCTGTTGACATTCAATAACTATGTTTCGTTTTTGCAACTTACTCCGATCGAGTTAACTCTAACTGGAAAACCAAAAGTACCAGTCTGGGATAATAGAAACCTAACATGATCTTATCAACCCAATCCAACTTCCAATCACTGTCGTGTAAGTGGATCAGTGAAACGCGCAGTACCTAATAAAATATACGTTATTATACTCTGTACACACAGAGTATTAAATATTACGAGTAACTAAAGCCTCGTTTTTTCACTAGCGACGCAAGCGCAAGCAGAAGGGCAAGCACAAGCACAAGGATCAAAATATGTTGTTTCTTATGCTTGCGCTTATTGCTTGGGTCAAACGTGAAAACAGAACTTCAAGCACAAGGAAAAAGCAGTGATTATGATTTTGATATTATTTGTGAATCCATTTTTTGAACAAAACAAATGGTTAGTTCAGAAAATCATCTTCCGAGTGTTATATTTGTGAGTTATGTGTTTTTATTTTGCTCGCCTTGATTCTCCGAATTTTGCTGTTTAAAAAAACATCGCCTGGCCGTGAAAATTGGTCGTTTCATTTTCAAAGCGAAAATCAAATTATTCCAGGTTTCAGTCATGGGAATAAATCCAAAAAGATTCATGTTTTCCGTCAGTTAATGCACAATGATCAAATATTTGCTAGTGGAATATTTGTGCTTGTGCTTGAGTGTGCTTGAGTACGTGTTTCACTTGCGCAGAACTCTTGTGCTTGCGCTTATGATTGGGCTTGTGCGTACGTCGCTAGTGAAAAACTAGGCGCAATTGAAACTGAATATTAAATGAAAACTGTGCGATTTCCTTGGCTATATCGCAAATGTTCGTAGTGCAACCCATACAACTTACACCAACTGCTGTTATTTTATTTATATATATAAAAGGGCCATAATAATAAACAACTTTATTGAACTTTATTGAGTTGCTCAGCAGCTTCGCTACAAAGTATTTATCAAAGTATACTATGAAAAACTCTACTGAACTAAAACCTTAAAATTTTGCTTAAATACAAAATTTAAAAGCTGATAATAGTAATTCGTTACATATCAGACCTGCACTGTATTTTTGATTAAGCAACGAAACCAGTCCAGCATTTACAAACTACTCTAAATCAGGATACTTCACCCACATGTATATTTAGTCCATAAACTGATCAGGAGGGAACTGATATCTACAAATCTGCCGCGTTTTTATACGTTTTATACGAAACTTCACCGTTGTCTTACCCTGGGTACCAGAGGTTTTATTTCTCCTCGCGTCGAGATCGGCCGACGACGCCCTGGCTAAGAGAGATTTGAAACCGGAAACCGCACAAGAAAAGCCTCTGGTACCCAGGGTACCGTTGTCTACAACAAGACATAAAATCCGACGGCTCATATAGATCTTCACTAATGCGACCCTAAGACGATGTCGATACAGTATGGTGTGGTATACAGGACGTCAGGTGAGTGCTAAAATGTTTCATCGCTGGAATCACAGAACCAGGACTCGCTCGCATCCAGACCTCGCAGTTAGTGATATTATTTTGTTCGATTTGTTAATGATTCGATGAAACCTTGATAAAATTTATATCCAGGAAAAGAAAAACAGGGAAGAATCAGAGTAAATTTTCTTTAGACCGATCATTGACGTCATTTTGATGTGTATATGACATCATGACTGTCACTAAAATAAACATTTCTGTAGCGTGAATACTTTTGGAGATACAAGGAGGGGATCGCCCTCCACCCACCCACCCGCCCCCCCCCCACCCACCCCCCCTCCCTAGACTCACGAACCATAAGAAAATCCCAGGCAGAAGAGGGTTAAGGGTTTTAGCCGTTCAAGGATGAACCCCGTGTGCTTATATATACATCAGTAATTGTTAGCTACTAAAGGAGGCGTCAATCCAAAATAAAAGACCCAAAATAATGTTGTTTTTCTTCTTATTATTATTTGTTATTCCAGGTTTAGTCCTGGTTTCCGGCGGTATATGGCGTTATGAATTCTAAACCGCCTCATTTAGTCATACTCAGACGATCGTGTATACTTAATTAGCACTAGTCAACCTCAGCTAATGTCGTTTTGATAAACTAGAGTTGCAAGTGAACGACAGTTTGATACTCAATAGAGCTTCACATTATACTGCAAGCGCTAGTAAACCTTTTAACTGCAATTGCACCAAGAGTGATAGCAGCAGCGATTGGGCAACAATTGGTGCTAAAACAGGAACAGCTGCAGATACAGCTGTACCAATCACAGCTGAACCAACCGCAATTGCATTGAGTACCAGAATGCGGAATTCGGGTTTCCTGGACGGCTTTTAATTCCCTTTGATTTCTCTCTTTGTTTTGTTGCCATTTTTTTGCTTGCTTCTGTTCGCTGGGTAATTATTATAGCCTGCGGTCCCGGTGCTGGTCTGCGGCCTCGTGTATTTGCATCACTTCATATGAAGCTTGTCCGTTGCTTGGTGCTGTATTTTTATTTTCGTAAACTTTCTTTAACTGACCTTAAATTCGTCTCGTTTTCTTTCTTGTCCATGCAAGGCCTTTTCATTTAACTTCTGTAAATTTCTCAGCAGCTTTTCTTGTTTCATCCTTGAGTTTCTTCTCATTCGCTCTTCCTCATGTTTTCCATTTGTTTCTCTGATGTCTATCAGCTGTATTCTTCATTTTCTGATCGGTGTCTTTTCTCTTCCGTCTTTTGTTTTTCTGATCAAAACTTCCATCTTCACAAAGAAAAACAAAATCAAAGCTTCAGAGATATACATACAGTGGAACCCAGTTAATACGGACACCTACGGGCCAAACACGGGGTGGCCATAATACGGGGTTGGTCAAAAAATTATGGAGACGGACATGGCATGGATGTTCCTTGTGTATACAAATTCAGAGCCTGAGGGATGCCAAAGACAATCAAACTCTTAAATATACTTATTGACATTGAAAACAGTCTACTATGTGTTCATTGTGTCGATGATTTATTTGTTCCGTACCCAAATTCGGAATCAACCAATCAGAAGCTCTATCCTACTATCCTGTTTTCTGTACGATATCAAGCCACTGATGTGATATGCCCCATCTACCATAGAAGGACAGTTTTTAGGAAAGAAGGACAAACTCTGCGATCATTGACGAATTTTCCAAAAACATATTGTTACGAAATTACAGCCAAACTTAAAACAGGAAAATATACTGAAAAAGCGAGTAGCTTGAGTGAGATTTACGAAGGAAAAACGAAGGAATAATTTTCGCGCTAAAAACGGGGGGGAGGGGGGTTTCTCATTCGATGGTCGTTTCGCCAAAAATCTTCGGTGGAGAAAGGAAAAAGGGGTGTACAATTGAGATCAGAATAGTGGAAATTCTAACCTTAGCAGTTTCTAAGTGAGTTTCTTAGTTAGCATGAAACAATCAAGAGAGCGAATACAAATACACAACGGATATCGCACGATCGGAAACTTATGACACATTTATTTTGACTCGAGGAAAATCTTTCTACGTGTCATCATGAAAGAGATTTTCGAATTTGGGTACGGTAAATAACTAATAGCAATAGTGCTATTATGCCATGGGTATTTTGGCCCGACTACCTCTCGCCAAAATACGAAGCAACCAAAATTACACGATTAGGTATATGTATTAACTAACAACACCGGCAGGTTACAATACTAATAATAATAATTTAATAATAATTTATTGACTTGATATAGCGCCAGGTGACAGGTCACAGATGACATGTCACAGGTCACAGGTCACAGGTCACAGGTCACAGGTCACAGGTCCACAGGTCCACAGGTCACAGGTCACAGGTCACAGGTCACAGGAAGCTACCGAATTGTCAGATTATTGGTATGGGGGGAAGAGTATGAAGCTTGGAGTACCGGTAATAACTGATGTCACGTATCCTCTTAATTGTATTATTTCATCTCCGGTTACGTCATAGTCATGCATAAGTGCACCGAACATGCTTTCGTTTAAGAGTAGAACAACTAAGACGCCATTACAGATGTATTCATCAAAACATTACAAAAAAACTGTTTGCTTACATGAACATCAGAAAAATTAACAGGTACAAGAACTGGCAAAAGAAACAGTTTTGTTCAAATTATAGCTTTGTAGCGTGTTTCATAACCGAGTTATTATGAAAATAATTTTCAGAAAATTAACAGTATTTAGTATGCCGCCGCCATGTTTGTGTCCTTCAGAGTGACACAAATATGGCCGCCATAAAATTGTACAAGAAGTTAGAGTAGATGCTACCGTCAGTTATAACATTAGCGTTCACTTCAAATCTGTTTAGAAATCACTTCTAAATTATATTCACGTCTGAAAATATAAAAAAATGATATAAAAATATCCGTTTTTGTAACAGTTCAGAAACAAGTTCATCCGGGACATCACAAATAGCTTTATTTCCAAAAGGAATCACTGGATCGATACCAAACTTTGCATGGAGGTTGATGATTTCCATGTCTAGAAGATATTGGATTAACCGCGGGGCGTCTAATCGAACAAAATCGAACAAAAAAACAACCGAACGCAATCGAACACCCAATCGTTTGATTGCGTTCGGCAATCGAACATAATCGAACATCTAATTTTGTGTGAGTTCGATTATCGAACAAATCGAACCAATCGAACAAAATCGAGCGCAATCGAACAGAATCGTATTATTGGTGTTCGACTTTGTTCGATTGCCGAACGTGCGATTAGGACACCGCGGGATTAACGAACGCGTTTTGCCAACTGCAGTACTACTACATCCACAGCATTGCTTTTTGTGATGTTCTAACAACCCTTCCACTTCTTGTTATACCGCCGGTAAGAAGAAATTTGAGTTCTTTATTTTGTAGGCCTCTTTGAACTCCACATTCATCTATTGTACGTCATACGTGTTGTCAGAGGGGTCAGAGGATTCTTCATCGTCTTCATTCTTCACTGGTCGCTTTCTTCCATTTCCTATTCTTCCTCCGCCGATCTTTCTCACCGTATTTACTCCAGTCTTCCCTTCTGGTGTTTCCTCGTCCTGATGGAATTCCATTCTGCCTTCCTCTTCAATAATGGGAAAATAAACCCGTTTCTTCCCCGACAGGAGCAGTCTCGTACATGTTCAGGGGAAGGGTCCGGCCTAAGCCGGGCACTAGGTTCCTCGCTTGATACCGCTACATTCGTCATGACAGACTTGACTGACAAGAAACAAAGCGCAATTGAATGCTGGACCACACGGATTGAGGGCCTTGGGAAAGAGAACGATGATCGGTGTCACGGAAGTCATGAAACCAGTCACGCAAATTGCCACAGGTCTCTGCTCGCATGCCAGGCTTCCAGCTGGGCTCCTGTAATATAACGATGTGATTTCTAAATGGACACCTAACATATTCCGCCAAACTTCAGGAAAGCATGCCAACGGGAGCAGGCCATAAAGAAACGAGAATTAAATTTAGGCAAGAAAAGAACCAGGAAAAAACGCACACAGAGGAACGATCCACTACAAGTTTTTTAGAGAGAGTCCCATTATTAAACGGCGCAAGCTTTTCAACCAGGACGAGTACCTGGCGGGTACCAGGTTGTCTTTCTACAGGACACAAAAAGCGTTGACTTGTTATGGCTGTAGAACGACGGTAATTGTAGTTAGAAACTATATTTGAAGGTAGACGTTTCTTATTTCTCAATATCAAAGTCAAAAAAAATCAAGGGTTGAATGTTTTTGCCGGAAAGTCAAACATAAGTTGTTCCGTTAAATTATCGTGTTATGTTATCAATAACCTCGTTCAGTTATAAATCAGTGTTACAATTATTTCAGTCACATTAAATGTAATTTCTGACGATTGAATGACGAAGGAACGATTTAAGTCAGTAATTGCTCATTTTGACGGCACGAAAGAGAGGCTTTGGTATAGTCATGTGACCTTTAGGGGTATTAAGAGTTTTTAGCGGGAATTATTAATTATTCTATGTCCGTCAGTCTTCTGTGCATTCGATGCTCGTTTAGTTTTCATTTTATTTTAGAATTTGTGTTCATGTTAGCTCAGAGTTTAGTACCTCTTCCCGGAGGTTCGGTGCTACTCCATTAGGAAGGGAATATGTTTCCGCACATTTTTGGCCCCATATAAAGTGTTTTTTTAGTGGTTTTTCGCATCTGGCGTGGTACACCTACTGTATGAGTATTTAAACTGTAATGTCTTTCATTATTGAATATCAGAATGTATTAGGATTCAAAGTTGATGACTGACTGGCTCATCCTAAATAAACTATATTTCACTGAATGGCTCGTGCTAGTGTAGTCAGAATAACTAATTTACAGAAGCCTACGACTCGCCCTTAGGCCTGAATAGATTGCTCAGCAATTTTTGAGCAAAATTCTGGAGTTTTGAGCAACTTTCTGTACTGCAAGCAGCCTAGAGCAACTTTTGCCTTCCTTGGCAACTTTTGAGCAACAAATAATGACAAAACACCCAAATTATCCCAAATGTTTCTGTTAATTGAAACTGGTCGACACTAAGAATGCTGTAGACGTGTATTGAATAGTATTGACCCTGCAAATGATTAAACATTCCTTTGTTTTCTACTTTCCGTAGATTGCGTGACGAGCCCAAAGACAATAGCTATCTATTTAATATCGCCCGCGAATTATCCAGCGGTTATTCGCTTCAACACAGAGCCGCCGCCATCTTGGTATTTGCTAATCTGCATTCTGCATTGCATTCTGGTCAATATCATGAGATTTACCAAGAGATATATTCTCTTGGATTTACTCATAAGAAACTACTTTACTTCATTAGAAAGTGCTACTATTGGTAGTTGATTGTGAAAAAATTTAAGATTATATTGTAATTACACATCCAACATTTCCATGTTTTAACGAGGCCCTGACTAAGGGAAATATGCCGAGAATGAATCGCTGGCCAGGTGGGGAAAATCAAAATACATCCTGATAATGAGCCCCCTGAATGACACGTCTAAGGGGAACTATCTTCGAAAATAATACTTAACGATTTCTGGAAATTCATAACTTTTCGAGGAAAATCGAAGAAAGAGGGAAGGAAAGAAAGGAAAGGGAGGGGGGAAAAACGAAAATACGGGTGTTGGCAAACACTCAGTAATTATGCAAAAACTCACGACTGAAAAATTGTCGCCCAAGGTGTCAGTACACTTGTATTCAAATATTTCGCTATTATCAGAAAAGAAAATTTTTTTAATTTTTGCATAACCAAACATACCTCTTCATACTTAAATAGCAATTGGAAATGATTTTGTTTCTGGAGGCGCCTAGGGAACGGCTGCAGGGGTTCTTTAAAGTAACGACATTTCCCAGGAACTTTATTGTTGAGAAGGGAAAAAATGCTTAATTTCAAAAGGTAAAAAAACGCATCTTGGTATGTCTGATATGAAATCCAAATTACATTCGTGATACAGTTTGGCCTTAGATCGTTTCATAATATGAAATAAAAAATGTCTGGGCAATCAAGGCACACGCTAGGCAAAATCGAAAGCTTTTTGTTGCGCTGGCTAAAAATCGTCAAAGAGCATCATGATAAATTTCTAAACTGAAGTCATGCGGATTGACTTGGTGAAGGAAAACAATACAAGAAATAAATTAAAAGATGATAATTTATATCAATACCTTTACTTCCGATGATGGTTTTTGGTTACAATTTTGGCTAGACTTTACTCTAAGCGACTGCGTGACCGGAGTCACATCAATATAGTTTTGACACATAGACGCGTTACTGAAATGTTTGAAACCCAAATAAAGAAATCCGGGGACAACATAGCAAATCCGCTTTTAATGCAAGGAATATAGGTTCAATTGAAGATGTTTAGTTGTTTGCCAAGCTATCTGACATCGTGAAGGGCAACTTTTTTGCCATTTCAACAAATACAATACCGTATTTGCTTGATTAATCGCCCTGAGACTTCCCTCGATATTTTTGCGCCATTTTGCATACTGTGTCATGAAATCTGAAATAACAACCAACTTCGCAGGGCAACTCCAATTTTAAAACAAGTAACACAGAGAATGGATCAAAAAACTTGGCTGGGCGAGGTGGGGACCACCCCGAGTCGTACTTCTCGTTTGCCCGGGTTGTGATGTTAAGGCTACATGGTTTAAGAATATAATCTTTCAAAAAAGAAGCCAATTAAGATAAGTACCAATTTCAAGTCCAGACAAGTGGTTCCAAAAAGAGCATCTTTGTTTTATCTACACAGTTGGATGCCAGACATATTGCTCCACTCTCTCTGGCATTGGTGTCTGAGTTGGTATGCGGTGCCACACCGAAGGCGAAAACAAAAAAACACAAACCAGGATTATCAATATTAATTAAATAGTTTGAAAAAAAAATCTTCAGCATTTGCAACATATATGTAAGGTCGGATTGAGCAAGAGAGGGCCAATATTGGTCAGGCACACACCTGCTGGAAGGTCACACTGTAAAAAACTGATGCCACTGATCTCTATCTAGAGTTCAAATCTAGAGGGCGGTCGGAATGGTCACTGCTATAATACTAGCAACCACTTCCTTGAGTAGAGCCAAGTGATTGATGTGATACGAACAAGTAGCTTATTTCGATATAGTATTGGAAGGTGAGACGTAGCACGTGTTGAACAAGTTATTACGATAAATAGAGAAGGAATTAGAGTAAAGAACAAGAAATACCTACACGGTAAGAATTAATTTTTATCCCGGATAATCTGCAGCGAAAAGTAAAACAAGTATAATGTATTAAACAACAACACCCCCCTTTTTTCTTTTTTTATCAAATTTTTC
>MU826351.1:545871-664140 GCA_029204205.1 Desmophyllum pertusum
CAGCGAATACGTTGAATCATGTTAAAACCATTTACAGCAGATTTCAGTGCTGTGTGTAGACCCCGGTTTTTTTCGAACATGATTCGCCCGCTATGATTCGCCCAGTCATGATTCGACCGAGAGGTTACCAAGCAGTAAGACGAATGATGAAAGTTTTGCACGAAGACCCACGCTGGCGGGTGATTTATCATCAATATTTGTACGGAAGTTCTATAAAGGAAACAGCTAGATGTCTTTTTACAAGTACCAGCTTTGTATCAAATATTCGCAGGTTGTATGGGGAGCGTAGCGAGATAAACCGCAAAGAAGAAGAGGAAGGCAAAGAATCTTGTCTAGTAAGCGGAAGTTTGAACATGTTGAATGTTTATTGTATTTTATATCGAGTGACATGTACAAGTTGTTGAAAGTCAAACATTTCTTTATCTGATACTTGAATAGATAGGGAACACAAAACTCTGGAGGAAATGATAAGGAATAAGCCGGAACTGTTTGTAGACGAGTATCAAGACTGGTTTCACACAGTTTACACGGGTTAGCAACTGTTGCAACTATTGTATTGTGCAGGTCGATACTACGCCTTGGATTTACGTATGAAAAGGTAGGTCTTATCTCAATGAATTTTCCGTGTTTTGCATGTAGGAAAGTTTGCAGCCAGTACATAGAACTCGTATGGTCTGGAGGAAAGCATTCTTGACTTCTGTGCCGTAAACAGCGGCAGCAGCGGTTTCGGTAGTTCCCTATTGTTATTGTTTATAATTTAGGTCAATTTACAATCGCATCGATCAGATTTGCAAGCCGCAAGGACCAAGATATCCTTCTGAACGGCCTCGCAAAATATGTAATGTGTCAGAATTTTTTTAAATATTCTTTGTGACTGGATATCAAACGTTAATTTCTGAAGGAACTTACAATAACAATAGCGAACTACCGAAACCGCTGCTGCCGCTGTTACGCACAGCCGTCAAGAAGTCAAGAATGCTTTTCTCCAGACCATAGAGTTTTATGTACTGGCTGCAAACTTTCCTACATGCAAAACACGGAAAATTCATTGAGATAAGACCTACCTTTTCATACGTAAATCCAAGGCGTAGTATCGACCTGCACAATACAATAGTTGCAATCAGTTGCTAACCCGTGTAACTGTGTGAAACCAGTCTTGATACTCGTCTATAAACAGTTCCGGCTTATTCCTTATCATGCATTGCCTCCAGAGTTTTGTTTTCTCTATCTATTCAAGTATCATATAAAGAAATGTTTGACTTTCAACAACTTGTACATGTCACTCGATATAAAATACAATAAACATTCAACATGTTCAAACTTCCGCTTACTAGACAAGATTCTTTGCCTTCCTCTTCTTCTTTGCCGGTTTATCTCGCTACGCTCCCCATACAACCTGTGAATATTTGATACAAAGCTGGTATTTGTAAAAAGACATCTAGCTGTTTCCTTTATAGAACTTCCGTACAAATATTGATGATAAATCACCCGCCAGCGTGGGTCTTCGTGCAAAACTTTCATCATTCGTCTTACTGCTTGGTAACCTCTCGGTCGAATCATGACGGGCGAATTATAGCGGGCGAATCATGTTCGAAAAAACCGGGGTCTACACACAGCACTGAAATCTGCTGTAACAATTAGATTATGAGCTCGAGATTTCTATGATGTGATAGTTGATGAGACCGTAGGCCTCATCAACTATCACATCAACGGCCTCATCAACTATCACATCATAGAAATTGAGAGCGAATAATCTAATTGTTTTAGTAAAAATCACAACAATTGCCTAGTATTAACTCCAAATCCTCCTCCAAAACTTCGGAGAAACGAGAAGAAACCGCACTTTTGTAGACGACCTCCAGTCACTGCACACTAATGGCTGATAGTGTACGAGTGGCTCAGCCAATCAGATTGTCTCATTTGCATTAGTATTAGATTTTTACTAATAATCATTTCAATTCATCATTCAACTTCTTACATGTATGTGAATGCCGGACGGAAGGGCGAGGCAGGGAATTTGTTTCTTGTTTCTGCATTATTTATACGTGGTGACATGCACGTTTTCACCGTCTACAACAAGATGCAACAATGCCTCCAGAAATGTTGGTAAACCTGATAATGAAACCATTTAATTTTAAATTGTAAAGGTCTTTAGATAGTTATTAAACGAAAATGACCTACTAAATATATATAAAATGTGAATAAACAAGAACTTACAATATCTTTAGGTTTACAAGTCCAGTGAAAGTGTGACGGCTGATCTGAGTGATTTCGTTATACTCTAAATAACTTAAAAAAAGAAAGAAAACAATTTGGTAAAAACGTTACTTATGGCTTTCTTTCAAAAAACAGAATGCTAGTGCCTAAATTTTACACCCTTGGCTCATATCAGTGAGAATAGGAGTCATTTCCTCCGAGATAAAACAACACACAAGTTTCATCTTGAATTAAAAAAAAAACACAGTGAAACCCCGATTTAACGAACCCCGATTTAACGCACAACTTTTTTCAGCCCGGCCAGAATTACAATAAAATGTATGGAAAGGAACCCCGATTTAACGAGCCCCGATTTAACGAAATACCCGATATAACGAACACAATCTAGAAGCCCGAATGTAAAATCTACCCCGATATAACGAATAAATGTCATCACGCCACAGAAGATGAATAATCGACTACAGTAAAATATTTTAATTCTGTAAGAAAGTTGTCAGCAGTCCATTTTACTATCGTGGCCATCTAATCGGCTTTATCTTCTTTGTCTTTAATCAGTTAACATTATGGCAAATTAATTATTGACTATACCCCGATTTAACGAAGTTTTTGGTCAGTCTTCAAACAAATTCGTTATATCGGGGTTCTCGATTTAACGAAACCCCGATTTAACGAACCAATTTCCCCAGTCCCTGGCACTTCGTTAAATCGGGGTTCCACTGTTACCATAACCGAACTAGAAAATGAGAGAAAAAAATGTACTATGCATTTGCAATCGCTTAGAAGAACAAGGGACCGAAAGGGAAACTCCAAGGTACTGGGGTCGAGTAGATGACAAGGCGTGCGACGGAGGTAACACCTGGCTGTCTTGCGTGTCTTTCTGGGAAACCTCAGTGTTGGTGGACAAAGAGGGCTTCTGCCAATCAATGGCCTAAACTTAAATGGATTCGAACTTGCAAGTTATTATTAGCATGTCAGATACTGATATTATTTGACTTACAGTTCTGTTAACTTCCCACAGGCTGAAAATGCTTTATCTGGGATCGACTGCAGCTTGTTATAGGACAAATCACTTGAACAAAAATATAATAATATGACGAATGTATAATGAGAAATGGGGAGAAACAATTTTATATATGTGGCTAAAGGAAAATTATTTGTTCCTTCGATAGCTGCAGCAGAAGGTTCATTTCTAACTTCTCAAGGTTTATGAACATAAGGGGGTGTTGACAATATAATTATCCTTTTTCTGCTGGAAAAGAACTTGAAAATACTAAACGTACGGCCATAACTTTCACAGAATTAACAAGGGCCCGAAATTATTATATGATTCTTAAAAAGTTTTCACATGGTTGTGACGAATATACAGGTCAGTAGGATAATAAGATTTCGATTACTAGTTTACAGTTCAAAAAATCAAAGCCGCTCCAGCGTTTTAGACCACGTGCCTCTGAATCACGACTTGTTTTGTTCATTAAAAAACATTTCGAATAAAATTGAAGAATTTAATATTTGTATATTTATAGTCAGAGCGGTTTTCAATTGAGTATCGAATGTAATCCACAATTGCTTTTGTTTTGATTCGTTACTATGTGATTGGTGTAACAAACTCGCGCCGCTTACGGCTAAACCACACGCGTTTTCCCGCGCTTGGCACCGGTTACGTGTATTTGCTACGGATCATTGGTTCGTTTTGTTGTTTTCATTTGTTGTGATTGGCCACTGCATGCAATCGCTTAATGGTTGAAAACCGATCTAACCATAAATAAATAAATAAATAACTAAATAAATAAGCAAGTATGTGAAGCAACGTCATTGAAATTGTTTAGAGTTGATCGGTCATTTCATATAGTTACATACATGTAATTTATCACAGACAAGTACTGAAATACACTTGCTGGTAAGTAATCAATCTGATTATCTGCCAATGGCCTGAAAGATATTAGAAAATAGCATTCGATTTGCATGGTTGAACTATAAGATATATTTAGTTTTATATACTTATATAATATGTTGCATGGCCAATATATTATAAATTAACCCAGTATGAAATCAAGTAAAAAAAGAAAGAAGTAAAACTTGCAGCGATGTATTGAAGTAGAATACCAAGCCAATTATGCGTTTTCACAAACTGAGGTTAAATTGGTCTCGGAATCTAAGTAGCATGCGAAACAAGCTCTCTTAAAAATCGATCAGAAAGAAAATTTACAATTATGTTCATTATTGTTGGCAGGGGCGTAGCCAGCCCATTTTTCCCTTTAAGCGCGAGATGATCATGATAGAGGGCTCTAAAACGAGCGCCCAAAGGCGCGAGCCTCTATCCCGGAACATTTTGAGATCTAGAGGCTCGGAAGTGCTATTTTCAGCATTCTCCATGAGATATTTCGTCAAAAAATTGATCTCGATCAAGTGTAAAATGACAGGTATTTTTAGTGCTTACAGCAATATTTCCGAGGTTTTGTTAACTTGGTACATATAAAACTTGATACATATATCCCGGCCTTAGTACAAGACACAACGTTTTACTAAAGCTCGACGTGTGCAGCAAGGAATTTTTGCGCAAGGTTACTGAAAAACAAAAATCACGGAAATTCCTGTTAAGCCCAGGCTTAATGGCTTAAAGGCTGGCTACGCCCCTGGTTGGAACACACTGTTTCTGATCCTGTTTCCACCCCTCTCCATCCCTGTTCAATTTAGAATTGGTACATGAGTGCATTTTGCCTGTTGGGGAAAAAGAGTGTGAACCGGCGCATAAGTTTTTATGATGATCACAATATAACATTTTTGAATGTGTTTCAACTACATTTGACCAAGATTGCGGGCTTACTGCTATACTATAATCCGTTGGAAGTGCAATTTATACTGTATGTAAAGCGCTGGAGATAATAAACTGAGTTTTATGCTATAATTTATAAATAATTTTCTATTCTTTGCTATGATTTAGACTACACAAAATATCTCACATTAAATTAACTTACAAAGACCACAGAAGTTTAGTGCCAGATGTTACAAGTCGTGTTATATTCTTGATGTGGTTATGTTCAAATCGTCTGAAATAAATACAGTACAAGTCTTAAAGCGAATTTGAACATATACAAATGGAATTTGCGCTATATAAATGTATTGCACCACACTGTAATTAATTACCAGCATGTGATGCATAGCAGTTGTTTCAAGACCATCATTATAACGCGAGTATAACCATGAGCTGTAGGAGACATATATTTCGAGTAAATAAAAGCAAATTACTTACACAGAAGTTGTATTTTGTCTTTAGTTATCATCTCAGCCTGTACATTGGGTATTCGAGGCATAAAACCGGCTCTTTTGAATCATTTCGCTTCGGTTCGATCGCAACTCAACTGTCGATCTCATCCCCAAGTCCCTTTGAGAAGTGGCCACGAAGGGAAAAGTCAAAAATGCTAATTAGACCAAAAATGCAAATTAGCATCCGGGCCTCCCAGTTCAATAAAAGCTTGGTTACCGAGCTGGTACTCGTCGCCTCGAAAACAAGAAAAGACAAAAGACAACTTCTGTGTAAGTAATTTGCTTTTATTTACTCCGCGAATCTACGTCTCCTATAGCTCATGGCATAATCTCACAGGTAAGATAACTGAAACATCATGCAGTTAGTGCTGCCTCGATGGCTATTGAATTAATACGTTTGGAAATGTAACTTAACATATCTCCTTTTCAAGACATTTAAAGTTAAATTTATGTTTTCTTTTTTCTGTTACTAAAAGAGAAATTCAATTCACTTACAGAAGTTGAACAAAGCTAAGACCAGATAAATCTGGGACGGAGGTCAACAAGTTGAACTGAATATCCCTAAAATGACAAAATCACTTATTCCGTCAATATAATTAAAAGTGCGTGACCCTGTCAAATTGTGAATAAAAAAATAAATAAAGTGAGACGTTTAGATAAAGTACACTTTTAAGCAGGTAAATCCTTTTAACGACATTCTAATAATAAAGGGTAAAAAAGGTGGCTCATCTCAGTTTTGCAACGGCATACCTTCCCTAATGTGAACGGCTGATACTACGCTGTCAGAGCACCGGGCTGACTAGCTACTTCACCACTTTACTAGAAATAGAATGAACTTTCCAAAAAAGTAGTTTTGATTGTCATCGGTGTTACCATAGCAACGCAGCGATGACGTCATGCATTTTACATATGACCATTTTTCTCGACATCTAGGCGTAAACTTTTAAAACCACCTTATGTTCCTTGAAGCCTAGATGTAGTTCTTCACGATTAAGAATGTTTAAAAAATTATATGAGAGCGTTTTGGAATAAAATGCGGTTGAATATTTTTATTAAAAAAAAATATATATTCACCTTACGTTTGTTTAATTCGTCGATACCAATGTCTTCTTAACTGATTGAGGTAATGTTTTTATCACATGTTATACCTGTGACATAGGACTGTTTTCTGTCAGAGTTTCTTCGAAATTGCTTCATTCGATTTTATTTCATGTAGACAGAAGTAATCCCTGCTAGATTCGCATTTTACTCAACGTAGTAACATATTTGTTACGGAAGCTGTAATTAAAAAAACTAGTCGATAAATAATTTTTTTTTCGATGCGAAGTTTAACATCTATTACGCTTTCTCTGGAATTTTCAAGTGGATTGAATCATTTTAAGGGTATGAAATAAAAATAAAAATACAAATATGCATGCCTGAATATAGACAAAAGAGAAATTTCTGAAAGAGATCAGCTGTCAACAAATAACGTAAGGTGAATATTTAATTTTTTTAATGAAAATATTCAACCGCATTTTATTCCAAAACGCTCTCATATAATTTTTTAAACATTCTTGATCGTGACGAACTACATCTAGGCTTCAAGGAACATAAGGTGGTTTTTAAAAGTTTTACGCCTAGATGTCGAGAAAAATGGTCATATGTAAGATGCATGACGTCATCGCTGCGTTGCTATGGTAACACTGATGCCAATCAAAACTACTTTTTTGGAAAGTTCATTCTATTTCTAGTAAAGTGGTGAAGTAGCTAGTCAGACGGTGCTCTGACAGCGATGTATCAGCCGTTCAAATTAGGGAAGGTATGCCCTTACAAAAGTGAGATGAGCCACCGTGACGTGTCATTATTCACAGAACTTGCTGTTACCATGGCAACCATATTTTGACAGGCATGTTTTTGCAATTTTTTAAAGGAAGGAAAATAACTTTTACCTTTTAGATCATTTTAGCATTCTTTTATTGGATACGATTCCTTTCTAGACATTTTTTGGTGGTTTTCTGGCGGTTTTTGAAAAATCAAGAAATCCAAGATGGCGGATCCAAGATGGCAGCTGTTCGGAAATCACTACGTAATTTCTACGTCATATTACGTCATCATATCATGTTGCTGAGGTTAAAAGAGGCATTATACGTGGTTAAATAAAGTATTGTTGGATTGACTCAGAAGGAAATAAAAATAACTTTCACAGCATGGTGCGAAATTATAATAGGTTTCAAAAAAAAATATCATAGGGCACGGGCACATCCTCTAGTGATGTCAACTATGACGTCAAACACGCCAAATGACGTTATACATTAAAAATCCGCCATTTTGCATACTTTTAACTGAAAAGTGTCATAAAATCTCCAAATTTAATCCAAAAACTGTAATGATTTTTGAAGAAACTCTTCATTAGAACCAATACTCTTGTTAAACATTAAGCCGAAAAAACACCAAATGTCAATACAATGTTGCCATGAAATCATCAAGTCACGTCAATTGGCACATCAAATTGATCCCGAAATATTTTTAGTGAAAATCACCACGTTTGGTCATTATAAAGTTCTAGTTGCCAAATTCGTGCATAATAAATAATAATAATAATATTAATTAATTTTTATAGCGCCATTTCCCATAGGTTCAACGGCGCTGTACATACATGTGTACATAATCAGAACTAAAAGTGTACACTTAAGAAACGTAACTAATTAGTAACTAACTAACTAACTAACTAACCTACTATACAAGTAAAACTTGAAAATTCAGTCATTAATTTAAAAAAGCTGGTCTATTTAAAAAAAGACCCGTTTTTAGTTTGTTTTTAAAACTGTTTACGGAGATAGGCAACTAACTTTCTTTTAGACTTACAATCGACGGAGATAAGTAAAGCGACTGAAGGTTCCGTCGGCCACCGTCCGTATATAATTTCCCTTAAGTATCCTGTATGTAAACAAAATTAACATTGCCAAGCAGAATAGGCGGTATCAGTACTGTTTTCCGAGTCTCAATGTTATTCAAGATCTCGGAGAAGGCAATAGAAATACACTTAAGACCCGCGTAATATAAGAAACTGTGGATTAAGAATTTGGCAAATTAAACAACTAGTACTATATACAGTGTAATAACAACTTCAGCCTGACAGATGAAGCAAGTTCTTGTATTTACAGAGCTGTGGAATTTTGAATGGCCATAAACTGCCCAATAACAAACATAAGACATATATATGCATTTGGGTTGTGATATATACAACTTTCAGTTTGTTGTCTTATCTTGGGACTACTATTTGTTAGTAATTAGGCCTGAAGAATAATGGTTCACTTTACAAAATAGCATTAACCCTTTCACTCCCAAGAGTGCTAAGTTCAAAATTGAGGAAAATATCGGGAATTTTATTTTGAAAAATTGTCAAAAACAAACAATATCACATGAACGTACTTTTTCAATACCTTTCATTTGAATGGCCACACACTAGGGTTTCGTCCACAGACGAGCTCAAAATATACATCCACATTTATTGACTCAAGGTTTGACTCTGGGAGTGAAAGGGTTAAGAGAATACACCGAAGAACCATTTCAGCCTGCCTTGGAAAAATGGGAGTTCTTACACACGGGATTTTACGGCTTTTTAAAAGTACCGTACCTATAATAAGAGATAATCAGAAGGGTACTATTATGTTGTCATTTAGTTTAATTTATCACAATCAAAAGCCATCAATGAAAAAGAAAGAAAATAGTAATGAATAACTTACAAAAATGACAGTTGATCAGAAGGTCCTTCCAGAGTTTTCTGGTGTTTATGTGAGATAGCATATTCCAGGAAAGATAACTAAAAAGATTAATTAATACATAATTATATAAATATTAATTCAAACCTCAATGTGTCGGTCTGTCTGTCTGTCTGTCTGCCTGCCTGCCTGCCTGTCTGTCTGTCTGTCTGTCTGTCTGTCTGTCTGTCAAGTCAGTCTAACCGTCAGTGCTTCAATTAATAAACTTATCATAAAAGGAGCCGTTACACTAGGCAACTTCCCAGCAACTTGTCTCGCAATCTTAATGCGACCACTAAATGCGACACAAGTTGCTAACCCACCTTGGAATGTAAATGTATCGGCAACGTTTTCGTCGCAGCAAGCGTTGCACGAAATATAATCAAGGTCTGCTTTTCGCTACGAATACGGGCAACGCTGCAGTCATATTTATGCGCTGTATGTGTACCGAGTTGTTGCTTAGGGGTGTTACACTAAGTAACGTTTCTTGCAAGTTACGGTGGATCAGTCCGTCTCCGAAACGGGACTGAGTCAGTGAATTTCGTTCCGACAAGCAACATGATGTTTCCTTTTTGCGCTATGCTAGCGCGTGATTGGTTTCGGAGTACTCGAAAGTGCTCGTGTGCATGATAATAAGAATCGGAAACTCTTCGATTGCTGCAACGAAGATTAGCAAAAAAACGGCACTTGTTCCAACAAATTGACGGTATCTGCCTGGTGTTTGGAAATCATGACGTTATGTCCACGTCATATGACGTCATGATCTCTTCATGCTGTGTACTTTAACCTAATTTTTTTGGACGCACTATATATACCCTTCACGTTTCATTGTCTAAACTTTAATATTCTTGGAGTACGAGAGGGGGGGGGGGGGGGGGGGGGGGGAGAGGAGCGCCTAACACCACCGGTTAAGGTTAAGAACGTGTAAAATATTAGATAGTCATACTTTAAAAGTACAAACGTTTCGGGCATAGCTTCTTGACAGACTTCACGCACACTGAAGAAACAACAAAAGTGCCACAAAAGTATTTATGCTACGGTATTGAAACTTGGATGGTGTGTAAGGCATCCAAAGTTGCTGACTTTAGTAGTGATCTCGTGTCAAATCTGATGTCATATCACAAACGTGACGTCGGCAATTTAAAAATCCGCCATCTTTTACTACCATCTAGGATTTCCAAATTGTTCTAAAAGTCCGAAAAGTTGACACACCAAATATCATATTGCTTGAAGAATGCTTTTTTTTTAAGTTAGTCAGTTTGAAATCAGGGAGGACACTTTCTGCCAGGGCAGAATAGGGTTAAGAAAGACCATGTTGAATAGATTAAAACGGCATCATTTTTGAGGGAGTAAAAACAAACGTTTACCACACAGCTAATATTTCAGCATTGACTGTAAAACGTGTTGAAAGTTAAAAGAACAATTTTCCCATCATGGTTTCGTTACACCACCACCAAGGTAACTTACAGTTTAGACAAGTTTTTCATTGCATGGAAAGTGCCGTTCTCGATGTTTTCTAGATGGCAACGTCTCAAGTCTCTGAATATAAATGGGAAATACATTAGCCTGCAGTTTCAAAAAAAGTAATCAACTGTGCTGATACAGTGATTGCGATAATGGCTGTCCAAGAGAAGCGTAAAATGACCATGTATTAGCACGATGGCAGGACAAACCATGAAGACGTGTTTGCGTATATTAATTATAAGCCTCTTCCACACGAGCAAGTTTTCCTTGACAAGTGTCACGCCAGTTTGGAACAAGGACACTTGTCAAGGAAAAAATTGCCAAATTGCGAAACTTGTGCGTGTGGACGATGCAACAAGGAAAACTTGACAATAAATCCCTGGTGCCCAGCGGCCTAATCTTGTTGCTAGCAGCCTGGGTACAATATTACAATATTATTGTTGTTACAAAGAAAAAATTGTCAAAGAAAAATTGTTTATCGTCCACACGAGCAAATCAAATTGTCAAGGAAAAACTTGTCAAATTAAATTTGTTGTTTACCCACACGAGCAAATAAAACTTGTCAATGTTCCTTGTCACGACGGAATGTGGACTCATTAAAAGTGGTCATTCTTTTGGGCGCCTTGCTGTAATTATCAATAATTAATTTATTGATACGCCGACAACATAATTTTTTGGATCAATTAGAAAGAACGTCATAACACATCTTCTTATGAATATTTCGCATATTGTAAGCATCAGTCGTCACGGTTCGTGCATACTTTTTAAATAAATACACAAATAATGAAAGCAAGGGTCCTGCGTAAAGTAGGTTCGACACCTTTTCTGTAAATCGCATTTATTTACCCTTCAGCTTAGACAACCTTTCTCAAAACAGCGCTAGCTGTATAGAATGCTAAAAAACACAATCAACAACAGTCGCGTTATAGAAATACGAACTTACATATGTTCCATGTTATCGAAGCCAGCAAAAACGTCCTTTGTGAGGTTTGGTCCAATTTTATTATTCTTAATATCCCTGTAGAGATGATTGAAATTATAATAATTCACACTTATTTATATTCATATTATAATGTGAGAATTTATGATAAAGGTAAAATGACCAACTTTTAATTTATAAATTTAAAAAAATGTCATGATTGGTTAAAATTCAGAGTCAAATAATAATAACTGCTAAACATGCTCTAGAACTGAATAAGTTGGAATGTGTATGTGGACGACCCTCAAACAACAAAATATATTTATTTTTTTAATGAAATATATGATGTTTTTTCGTATTAATAATAATTGTTTTTTGTCTGTAGAAATACTTTTAACAGGTATTTTAAAAGTTCTTATTATATTGATAGAGCTTGTAAAGATATAACGCGGGCTGTGATTGGCTAATACTCGGGGCCGGATTTTCCCGTATATGAGCAATGTTAATGCCTGGCTGGCAAAGCGCGGGCTTGGTAAAAATGCCTACTAGGGCCGGATAGCCGTATAATAAACTTTATATGGGTTTAGACGGAGTTTAACAAAACCATGGACTAAACACCAGTTTAAACTGGCCAACCTCATGGTGTTAATTAGCATCATTTACAGTTAACCCTGTTTAGAAGCATTCTCGTCCCCAGAGGCCACGATCCTTTTGGTCAGCACCAAGAATCGAGACCCTGGCTGGTACCGATTTTCTGAACTTGCGCAGAGTACTCCTTTTCTATTGTCTTTTGACTGTTCATTGTTTCAACAGCCAATCAAAAAATTCGTTATTTCTGTCCCCGCCAGAGTCCGAGATTCCTTGGTGCTGACCAGAAGGATCGCGGGACTCTGGGGACGAGAATGGTTTAGAAGAGGTATAACACAGACTAAAAATGATGAGCTACTAGAGTGATTTTACTTAACCCGTGAAATAGTGACTACGCCTATTAGATACTATTGGATTCCATTGTTTTATTTTGTTTATAGTTTTGACTATTTAACACTAACTGTTAGATGTTGTTTCACGGGTTAAATAAAATCACTCTAAGACTGGCCTGATTAACAGTAGATTAAGACCTCATTAAATTCTCTTAAACCACGCCCTAACTTAGACTCCGTTTTAAACTAGCTCACTAGCTCGGGACCGTACTGGGAAAGTAGCGTTTCTAGTTTACTTCTCTCTGCCCGTACTATTATTGTCTGTGTAAGGGGAAAAAAGATGATTGTATAAACATATTTTTAAAAAAAATACTTACAACATTCTAATCCGTTTCAATCCCTTTAGAATAATTTTTAAGTCACCGAATGATAGCAGGTTATCTTGCATTTCACTAGAAATAGAAATCAACAAAAATGATATTAATGAATTAATTATATAATTATGATGTTTTATGATTAAGTAATATCTATGGGTGTTTGAGTGTGGGTGTGGAACAACTTTTGTCTCAAACAACACGTAAGTACAATCCGGTTTTAAGTCAATAAATCAAATCTATTTTATTTTACACTTGCTTTTTGGTTCACCATTTTGGATTGCGCGCGCACAATTTGCGGATATAACCAGGGCGCAGGAAAGAATGGGCAGTGAAACGCTCACTGCGCTCTTGTGCGTTGTTTGATGCGGAGCGAGACTGGGTCGAGAGCGTCGGGTTCAAAACATGTCGCAAATGAAGCTGATGCATTTCCACTTAGTTTTTGTAGAATGAACATGTCAACATGTTTGTAAAGCTGTATGCAATAAAGAATGGGTTTCAATATGTAAAATCAACAACGATTTTATTTAAAATATGTCGAGCTGCTTAGAAACGCGTTGCTCTTTTAGTGTGGGCGCGAAACGGACAGAGGTCAATTGCCTGCGATCTAAAGCAGCAAAAAGCGTAATTTTTGGCATATGCATAGAGCAACCTTAGCTTTTTCATCGGTGTAAATTTCATAACTTTTTTAGTTAGACGTTAGAGACGTCAGTTGTTCTCTCCATAATACGGTGAATTTGGTCATTTCAAATAAAAAACGAGGAAAAAAGAAATGAACTAAATCGTCTCCAAGTCATTATCGCAAAACGTTGAAAAGGAAAAGCGGAAGTTCAAGTTAAAGTTAGCTTGTAGTATGTAGTAGTCAAGTTAGCTTGTGTATATGGAGTACTGAAAAATCTACAAGAGTCCAGGAAAATTGCTGCAATATTGTTCCTGAAAACAAGTACAACACTTATGGGTGTAATTATACAGTCCTATATATTATTTCTTTAAAACTCACATGTTGACAATGCTTTGTGGGAGAAAAAACCCTCCTTGAATGCGATTTCCATTGAGATTTCTAAAAATACAATTAGAAGTTCGGTACGTAGCTTTAATACGCTAATCTACGTGCTATCTATTAGCCATTCCAACGGCCTGTCTATGATGTTAGTATTTTGTTTTTATGTATAAGGTATGAGGTAATTCTGCCGACCCCAATATTCAATTGACCACCCGTCCGGTTTTCTTAGACAATGTCTCTTTTTAGATTTCTGCTTTAAATCTTAATTTGTGTTTACTCTTGCATAAATCTGTTCCTGGTATTATTGGGTTATAGCTACTTTCAAAATACAAATCACGCCGGGCTGACAGGCATCCAAAATGTGCCACCACATATTTTTTTTCAGTTTTGAAATCGTCATATTATGCTCTTTCAGAAGCTGGGATCAAATATCCGATAATAATTTTGGCGCCAATTTTGTGACGTCATTTTCCCGCCAAAAATCCCAAAAATGGAAAACGAAAATCTTGCGTACCTGTGTAATAAGGCAAGCCATTATGGTGCAAAATTTGAGGCCAATTGGATAAAAAGTGAAAAAGTTATCTTCTCCCGCGCTGTGGTGGTGCATTTTGGATGCCTGTCCGCCCGGCGTGAAATGCGTACCATTTGGTGTGTAATATAAATGCAATGCTATTCGTTTCTCAAGAACATTAGTACCCCGCCTTACGACCACCTAGTTAATATGACCACTTCGCCCAAAGAAAAGCTAATTAAAATCAGCGGGGTTCCAATGCATATGCAATTAGAACAATGTATGCTAAAAAAATAATAAATCAATAAATCAATAATTATAAATACATGCTAAATACAGCACAAACAATGTAATTATTACATTTCGCACAGTGAAATAAATGTAGCATCACAACTTTATATCCTGTAAAAATATTTGTTATCGACACTGTACTATAACTAATGGTATATACCAACAAAGGCATGTAAAAGTTCCTTACATTGATTTTAGAGACGTTAGATTCCGGAAGGCGTTCATAGGAATTAGCTTCAGTAAGTTCATTGAAAGATCTCTGAAGAAGATAGAGAAAGCAAAGCAAAATATAGAAAGACAGTCAAGAAAAGGCAAAAACAAGTAACCAAATTATACGAAAATGTATGTAATTATTTTATAAATGTTTTTTTTATATCTATATTTGGTTGGTTGAGTTATCGCTTTGCATGAGGCTATGTAACGCGGTATGAAGTATCATTGCATTTTGTTGGCTTTATTTTATAAATGCAATGTTTTACATAGCCTGATGCAAATACTCCAGAAAGTTTGGTAGAATTTGAAAGTAGTTATGCAAACCGTTTGTTTGCATCAGGCCATGTAAACACACGCAGCCGGCGCTTTCTTTTTCTTAAATTGAACACAGACGTTTAGATCAAGAAGTGTTCTTCTGAAACTCTTTGAACGTGGACAAAAAATGTGGCTGAACTAGTTCAATGTATCCTGGGTGGCAGTTTTCCACATAAAACTGCAACTCGTTGACAATTTTCTGAATAATAAAGGAATTAAACTGCTCAATCTTGCGAAATATCCTCTGATCATGTTTAGCCAACTTGGCCCAAGACCGTCGTCTGCTAATAGTATCAGGATTCAGGCGATATTCCGCACGATGTTAATTACCCAGAACACAACTCGGTCTCTGAGTCTCTGAGACTCAAGGAATACCTTTAGGGTCACCACGCCTCCCATATCTTTCAACTTACATTAAGCCGAGTGACGTCAGATTCCTGAATGAGTCTTCCTGTATTGAGCTCAATACGGTTCCCGAAATATCTCTGTTAAAAAAAATGGCTAAATAAGGAAATACAATCTTGATATAAATGAACAGAGTCTGGTGTTACGTAACTGAATTAGCGAAACACTATTTTCTTCATTTATTTCTGGGTCTAGAAATAAGCTCATTTCCTTTTGGATTTATATTTCATTTTAAAACATAGACTGGAAAATGCGCGCGCTCTGATTGGTTAAAAACCATGTTTTATCAGAGTTTAGAAAATAGCTGCCATATGTACTGCATAGAGTCTAGCCGTGCATTATTTTCTTATAAAGCACGGCTAAAAACTATAAAGCACGCATGTCCCGGATGTTCACCACGCTTAGATTAATCCAGTTGATTTTCAAAGCTGAACCTGTAGCTTTTCTTGACTTTTTTACACGGCTAATTAAGTTGAATATATTGCGAGTTTGACCACTAATGCTTTACCTATATTGAAAACGAAGTGAAACAGTATCATCGAAGGCGACGGATCATGCAGAAAGAAAACAATTTCGCTCTCGGAGAGTGGCACGGTCTTGAACCGGCGGCGGCATTTTATCAACAACAGCGATCAAAGTGATTTCGCAAAACAACTTGGATCTGAGAAAACGTTTAGAGGTAAGAAAAAATTATTCTCTTATTCATAAAGACGCCACAACACTATCGTTTTACATAAAAGCGAAATAGCAGCACATTTGTTTTGTTTTTGAACGTCAAGTCAATGGTTAATCTGCAGAAATCTTGGAAAGAAGCCGACAAAATTACGATCGGCAAAGTTGAAAATAGATTTGTCAAACTCTAAGAAACTTTCTAAAAAATTCAGGAGAGGCCATAATATGGAAATTTTCGTTGAAACAAGTGTTTACTCATTCAAGAAATGTTAAAATATCGTACAACTAGGATTATAGATTAGTTCTTAATTCACGCTACTTCGCGACTTTGTAAGTTTTGTGTTCTACCGCGCCACTCAAGGGTACGGCGAAGTTTTTTCTTTCAAGTTCCTGCTATTTTCTAAACTAAATAGAATATGGTTTTCATATGTCCTATAAGAAAATGATGCACTTTTGAGGTCTAGAAAAGCAGCTGAATGCACTCGCCGAAGCGGCTCGTGCATTCACTAGCTGCTTTTCTAGACCTCAAGCGTGCATCATTTTCTTATAGAACATAGAAAACCATCTTCTATTAGGTAAATAAATCATAGAAAAGCCGTGTTTTATCGTTTCGCGCGCGTTAAATCTATATTTAAAGCACATAAAGAAGCCAAAACCATGTATTATACTGTCATAAAACACTCTAGCCTATGAATAGGCTCCGCGGTGGGGATGGGGTAAAAAGAAAATGGCGTGCGAGCCGGGCGAAGCCTGGGGAGAGAGGGAGGGACGGCGGAGCCTATAGACATTCCTTTGAAGCCGCCATTCCGTGCACCAGATTCTGGTGCAAGCTCCAATTGGTCAGATCACTGATTGTTGACAAGTTTGATTGATATCCCGATTTCACCGACGCGACCTCACGCGGCGGGTCATGAAATCGTATTTGCAACGAAACGGCAAACTACTCAGGCTGATTGCATCTCAAAATCGGAACGCCGTTGATTTCAATCATGAAGGAAATGGAAGAGATCGACATTGACAGTACTAAAAGCATTTGACATCGTTTTAGGTGAAGAAGAATCAGAGAAAGAAATTAGCCCTCGCGCGGCGTGAAATCCGTTGCAGAAATCGCAACATAACAACCTTCACGCCAATTTTTGACTGTATTTGTTCACCAATTGAGCCGAGCAAGCCGTTTTCTCCGGGAGTCTTTGCATATTTTGTGTTTTCGCTTCGCCGAATGTGTTATTCCAGCCGGCCAGTGAAGCGCTACAGATCTTAGAAACGCCTGTCATTATAATTCATTCAAAGCGGGCTGGCAGCGGCTTGTTTATACACCGAAACCTCATATTTGCAAATCATACAAGGACTAAAATCCTCTCATGACTGTTAGAGTTGATATCCTACTAGATTTTAAACGCATGAGTTAATATACAGAGTCAGGCCAGTTTAGTCTTTTAGAAACAGAAGTGCCGACGAACGTACGTGCGCGAGCTATTTACATTCCAATGCATCCAACCAAGATAATAATGACATCTTGTTGACAGCTCGTTGACAGGTAAATTACAAGGGGGCGGAATGGCGGCTTCAAATGAATGTCTATAGGCTCCGTCGCCCCTTCGCTCGCAGTTTTCTTTTTACCCCATCCCCACCGTGGAGCCTATTCATAGGCTAAAAACACTCCGGGAATTTGAGAACACTCGAGAAATTCGTGTTCTCAAATTCCCGTCGTGTTTTATGACAGTATAATACATGGTTTTGGCTTCTTTATTTGTTAATTAAAAGACTTTTATAAACTAATTGCGATTTGAGACGGCAATACCACATTATATTGGCGGCTAGTTGGGAGAAAATATATTCCGTATTGGGCGGAGTCGCGAAGCGACGGAGCCCAATACGGAATATATTTTCTCCCAACGCCGCCAATATAATGTGTATTGCCGTCTCAAAATCGCAATTAGTTTTGTATCGCGATTCAAACATTTTTGGACAGATTAAAAGGAAAATTCAGATCAGTTGTTGTTGATTGAAATATAAATTCCCACTATACGCAACGTGTTGTACACGAATACTTGAACGCGAAAGCATTTTTGGTCTCGAAGAAAGTCCGACTTTTTTCGCCGGTAAATTGCTTATGGAAACAAAGGCGATTCAGAATTATGTCCCTTGAAGATTTATAAAGTACCAAATGACAATGAAACGGGAAAATAATCCAATCATGAACCGAAAAAACTTGTTCAAAAACATCTTACGTGATTGTACGACTTAGCGCGCGCACATCGCGAAAGCAGTTGAAAACGGTAAACAAACTCTTTCAAGAAAGAAATGATTTTTATTACTCACCTTACGCTAACTTTTAGATTGAGGAAGTTGTACCGGCGAATAAAGCCTTCCATAACTGAGCGAATGACCAGAGATACAAGATTGCCGACGATTCATCGAAGCGAAACTTTTGAATTTTGATGCGTACGTGAGGAACCCAATTCAGTGCTGCGATGTCAATTTGAACTTTATAACCAATCACAGACCAGAAAAGTGAGACGGCAATACCACATTATATTGACGCCTCGCTCGCTAAGCAAACCTATAAGCGGATCGCGATACTAGTAATGAATTACATCTAAAGGAGCTAGTATTGCCATATATTTGACATTATATTGACACAAATAATATCAGTGGAATATCCCATCATGGCGGGAATGGTCAAAATAATAGCGTAATAAAATAGCTAACATATATCAAAATGCTTACAGTCGCTTTGTGTTGGATGGGATATCTCGGGGTACTTGCTTGACACCACTACACTTAACTTTTAACCAAGATGAAGAGGAGCCAAACCAAGTACAGTTGCACTTATTTGGACAAGCGCTAGCGCCATCACATGCCACCACAAGCCACAGGATCAAGAAGACGTGTTTCAGACTAGCATACATCCCTCCTGTCTGTTGAGACAACTGTTCATAAATTAAACAGGCAGTAACTTTATTTGTAATACTCCCTGAAGTGCTAAGTACTGCTAAGTCTGGGCGAAACGCGTAGGAGTGATAAAGAAGTTTTACAACTAAAACTTTGCAATTGCTGCTCACTTAACAAAAAAAAAAAACGTTTGAAAAAAGCGTTAAAAAGAAAAAATTCCGAGACGTAGATAGCCGCTTAAAACACCTGCCGGACTGCGAGTCGCGTGAAATTCGTATGTTTTATTGAAAGATCATTCGCCACCCCTATTACTAGTTTCGCACTTGTTCCAGTATCGATACGTTTCGATCCCAGTAAAAATGTGAATTTTGCCAGCAGTTTCGAGCCTCTGCTTCGCTAGACTGATCAACGTTTATGATAGGAATGATGTTAATCACTACACTGAAGGGTTAGTCGCCAGCTCGAAACCTCAGTTACGGAAGTTATAATACCAATCGAAACGAGTTATAAACGAGCGAAGACTGCAGACAATATACCGTAAAACTCCCAGTGCTCATATTTTGTCCAAAATATTTTTGTTTTTTTGGTGTGATTTTTTCATCGGGAGGGATTTTGCGTTTCAAAAATGTTTGGGGCTATATTTGGAAGAGGTTTTGTGTCTAAAAACAAGAATGCTTCCTGGTAAAACTCTCTACTGAAACATATTGATTTTTAGCACAAAATAAGTTCTATACTCGTTAAATGGACATCGCAAGTCTTTGAGCATACGACTGAAACTACATAAAATACAGAACAAGCAGTTATACAATAGGGACATTCGGAAGAAGATATATTTTTCTTATAAAAAGTAGAATAGAGTAGAAGCAGCCTATACATTGAACTGATCACAATACATTATCCGGCACAAAAAACAGTCTGTTTTTTTTTAACAACTTGCAGTTTTACGATATATTGCAGTCTATTGAATGTCCAGCGAAAGTTTTGTATAAAACAGAATTACAGCACAGCTCAGCTAGAATTCTCGAAACTTTACTGACATTTTTACCATATTCCAAAATATAGCTGAGAGGTAGGCTTAAATAAGGCAATGACCTTTCACTTCAGGTTCGATCGATGATCAATTCTATCGATACTTTACTCATAATGGTATTTTAAAAAGCCACTTATCAAACATCAAACTTGACTGACATGTAACTGTGTACCTGTTTTCCTGAGTGCTTGACAGACGTACGAGTAGCTGTCGGCGACTGGTCAAAGGATTGTAACGATCTGATTGAAACCAAAGAGCACCACTCTTACATGATGTTACGAACCACACGATTTTCTAGAGCCAGGTTTAATTAATTATTATAATTTAAATATTAAGTGGTCTCGAATCGTTCCATGTATTTTTATAATTATGAAATTAATTTATTTGTTTTGACTAAAATGACCTGACTGTTGAAAAATGCAAGTGAAACCACCTTATCTGTTGAAAGGTAAGTGTGTTAAAAAGAGTTGGCTTCATCTCAACCCCTTTTATCTTTCAATGGAGCCAACCCTTTTAGCATACTTACTTTTCAACAGATAAAGTGGTTTCACTTCAATTTTTCAACGTTCAGGTGTTGGGTCAAAACAGGAAGCAGTTTTACCAAACTTAAAAAAAGGCAACGTTAACGATTCGAGCCTACGAAAGATTTTAATTATAATAATTATTCTAGAGCTCGCTCTAGGTTCGTAACGTCATGTGAGAGTGATGTTCCTTTCGTTTTAATTACTGATCCTTTCAGCAGTCCGATTGACCGAGTCGCGAAAGCATACGAAGCACTCAGGAAAACAAGTGTACATCACGGTCAGTCAAGCTTGAAATTCGGTGAGTTGCTTATATTAACTAATGCCATTAATTATGAGTAGAGCAGCTCTTTTAAAAGAAAACCATTGTTTCTGTGATAATGTATTGTAATTCAATGTATACGCTGCTACTACTCTATTCCACTCTAGAGAAATATATATATTCCCAAATATAACCCCTATTGTATAACTTGTTTTGTATTTTATGCTCAAAGTCTTGTAATGTCCATTTAACGAGTATAGAACTTAATATTTTGTGTTCCATGTCGTTATGTTTAGATAGTTTTAGAGGGTCCTAATGGGGTTTAACTGATAGCTGAGAATTGGACAAAATTTTAACTGTTAGCTCAGTGAGAAAGGACCAAAATTTTAACTGATAACTGAGAAATGACCAAAATTTTAACTGATAACTGAGAAATGACCAAATTTTAACCGATAACTGAGCATCCAGCACCCCTATCAGGACATTCATTTTATCATGCAGTATTCTTGTTTTCAGACGTTAACTGACCTCTTCCAAAGACGATCCCAAACATTTTTTAAACACAAAATTCCTCCCGATAATAAGCCCTCTCGAAAAAAGCGCACCAAAAAACCTTTTGGACAAATATAAGCCCGAGTTTTATGGTATATTGTCTGAAGTCTACGCTCGTTTGTAACTCGTTCCCGATGACCCAGAGAAAGTTTGTACAAAACGGAATTACAGCAGAACCTAGTTAAAATTATTGAAACTTAGCAACATTAAATTACGGCCCTATTTCAAAATATAGCTGAAAAGTAGACTTAAACGTTCTTCCAGACCTTGATTACGTAGCTGGTGCGATTTATTTTGGCTCGCGATCGATGGCAAAATTCGTGAGCGGCGAAGTCGCGAAAAAGAGTGGAAACGAGCTTCCTCCCGCCTCAGCTTTCTCGCGGCTTCGCCGCTCACGAATGTTGCCATCACGCGCCAAAAATACCGCCCTATGAAGCAATGGACGGAATTCAGGCTCGATCACTTATCAATTACATTGATCCCCGCAGAACTAAGAAGAAGCTCCTCTTATAATTCTCACTACTCTATCTTACTGACTTGTATACATAGGCTTTCTTTTTCACCATTAAAGTGATCCAAATAAATTTCCCCCATATATCCATTTACGTGACAAATTTGCCAAGAAAGGTTGATTGGTATTAGATTTGCATTATAGCTTCCGTACGTAACTGAAGTTTCGAACTGGCGATTAACCTTTTGTAGCAGATTAAAATCATTCCTATCAGCTGCTAAACGTTCATGATCAGTCTAGCAAACTTCAAATTGTATTAACTGGGATCGAATCGTTTCTATATTGGATGAAGTTTGAAATATTTGCTGAATAGAGGTGTCAAATGATCTTTCAAAAAATACGAATTTTACGGGTCTCGTATTCAGGATTTTTGAGTGGTTGCCTAAGTCATGGAACTTTTCCTTTTTGTCAAGTACAGTGAGCAGCACTTGACAAATTTTTAGTTGTTAGTTGTAAGACTTTTGGATCACTCCTACGTGTTTCGTCTAAGCGATCGTAGAATTAGAACTTCAGGGAATATTGCAAGCAATTATAGTCAGAAAACATCTTCCCTTGTAGTGTTTTGTTGCAGGTTAGTTAAGTGTCCTGTCGCATCTATCATTCTAGCATGATCACTTATCTCGTCAGCAGACAGGCGGGATGTGTCTGAAACACGTCTTCTTGGTCCTGTGGCTTGTGGTGGCATGTGGTAGCGCTTGTCCAAAGAAGTGCAACTGTACTAGGTTTGACTCCTCTTGGTTCAAAGTTAAGTGCAGTGGTGTCAAGCCAATACCCCGAGATATCCCATCCAACACAAAGCTACTGTAAGCACTTTTGATATACAGCTGTTTCGAGAAAGGTTGTCGGAAAAAAGCGCACGCGACAAACCCGAAAGGTATTGTGGGTAGTTTTAAGTTCTCGGTTCCTTGACTTCAGCATTTCAGGGAAATCTGGAGAAAATGGCACGAGACGCCTTGGAAGTATGTTTGCGAGTGCTAAAAGAAAGCAACAAAAATAGGTCCGACAGCTAGTGTCAGGAACGTACCTTGCTGATCATATCCCAGATTACCTTTCGGGATTGTCGCGTGCGCTTTTTTCCGACAACCTTTCTCGAAACAGCTGTATATGTTAGCTCTTTTATTACGCTCATACGTTGACCGTTCCTGCCATGATGTGATATATATATTCTACTGATATTTGTGTCAATATTTGGCAATGCTCCTTTAGAAGTAATTCATTCAGTTTATTACTAAAACTCTTTCAAAATGGCATATAAATCCTAAAATAAAAGGAGCATAATCAGTAGACTGGGACATAAATAACGAAAAATCGGTTACGTAACGCCAAACTCGCTTAGATCATTATTTAGCCATTTTCCAACGGAAATCGTTCGGGACTAAAGTCAAAATTGAGTATAATACAGGAAGACTCGTTCAGGAATCTGACGTCATTCCGCTTGATGTAAGTAGCGCCAATAGAGCAACAGGATTTAAAGTGTTTTATTTCAAGATATGGGAGGTGCGCAGTGACCCTAAATGCATTCATTGGGGCTCGAGGCTCAGATACCGAGTTGTGTTCTGGGTACAGGGGCGGATCCAGGAATTTTTGATAGGGGGGATGGCAGGATTTTTCCCGAAAATGTGAAGCAGAGGGATGTTTTTTGGAAGTAGACGGCAATACTGAGTTATTACTAAAAGGCGCGTAGGGGAGTGTTTGGAGGCCTCCCCCAGAAAATTTTTGAGATTTCAGGCTCTGAAAAGTACATTTTGGTGGATCCTGGAGATGGTTTTGCTATGGATAATGGTGAAAGCAAAAAACTCATCAGGTCTGATAGGGGGGTCCGGACCCCCCGACCATCCCCCTGGATCCGCCACTGGGGTAATTAACATCGCGCGAAATATCGCCTGATGCTAGCCGACAAGGGCCGTAGGCCGAGTTGGCTAAAATCAGACGATATTTCGCAAGATTGAGCAGTTCAATAGCCCACTTCGAAAAAGAGTGATAGCCTAGGATCGAGAGTGGCCGCGCGAACGTTTGTGGGATTGTTTGGGTCTAAATGCACGCGCAAATGGCGATTTATTGCGCGACCAAGGTAGGAAAAAACCGTAAACAAGCTTCGGGCGGCCACTTAGCCCACTCTCGATCCCAGGCTGTCACTCTTTTTCGAAGTGGGCTATTGCTTTATTATTCAGCAAATTGTTACATGGCCTGATTTAAACAAACGGTTAATATAACTACTTTCAAGTTCTACTAAAGTGGGGTGTTTACATTAGCCTAGGTAAACATTGCCTTTATAAAATAAAGCCAACAAAATGCAATGATACTTCGTACGGTGTTCCATAGCCTCGTGCAAAACGACAACACAACCAATCAGAGCGCGCGTTACATGTATAAGATCAAAATTTTATATAAAAAGATTTGTAGATAATTACAAACTTATAATTTATTTTCTTTCTTTGCCTGTTCTTGACTGTCTCTATCACGAGTCTGTTTTTTTTTTTTTCTTTCAGGCTCTTCTAGGAAATAATAAAAGAGGAAGCACGGGAGAATGCGGCACGCTTCTTGAAACCCTTACTCTATTTCAGACCAAAATATGTGATTTTCCCTACCCTATTTCAGACCTTACCCTTAAAATTTCCGCAAATGGAAATTAGAACAGTAGGCAAAACATACCCTATTTCAGCACCAAAATGGTCAAAATCTCTACTCGTTTTCAGATGAAACCGGCTCAATTTGATGTTGTCGTGGTAATCAGGGGTACCTTAATTTCAATTTTTCGGTTATATATATTTTTTTCAAGTTTCCAGCATCCTTTTACTGTTTTAGAATAATGTTGGATCTATGGATTTTCTGACGTCATCACTATTTCAATACTCAGGTCAGGTGCTCACTTGTATAGAAATCCCTAAAGCCCTGGCCAAACGGAGACGCAAGTAGTTTTGAAATATGAACTTGCGTACAGTGCACGCAAGTCGCACAAAGCCCATTCTCGTTCCCAGATCCTCCGTTTCTTTTGGTCACGTGGTTTCAATCAGCTCAATGCTCCTGCGCGTGCTGTAGTTCAGCCGACTCAAACTTGCGTGACTTCCGCTGGGTAAACACTTGGGTCGACTTGCGCCCCCACCTCGATTGAAGTCAACTCGAGTCATCGCAATTCAACGCAAGTGAGCGCTAGTCCTGGTCAAACAAAGTCTCAAGTAGACGCAAGTCGGCAACTTGCATCTCCGTTTGGCCATAATCAATCGTTTAAAATCAATGGAAACCTCAAAATAATATTTTGCTATTAAGGTAGACAACAAACACAGTCCTGGATCCACAAAACTTCGGTTGTTCCAAAAAAATTATCAGCTCGCATTTGACAGCACTATTTTCGGTGCTATTTCTGTCGTAAGATGGAAAACATTATCCTCAAATTGGTGTCGTCAGTAAAACCTATTATACTGAACCCAAGCCTACCTACACATATATTAATCACCTAATCTGTAGAGAGTTCGAACAACAACTTTTAATAGTTTAATTCAACAGTGTGAAGCAATAAGTTTGTTTGTACATGTATAAAAAAAGTAAATAAAGGAATAACACAACGGCTTTTGCTGGAATCATAGCTCGGCTATTTTTTGATGATTTTGTTTTAACATACGTTCGTTTTATAATTTACAAGCTTTTTTCTGAAACTTAATTATCGATCACACATTACATTTGCATATGATCTAAATTAAGGATGTCGATTACAAACCGAAATTCCAGCACTTATTCATGTAATTGAATGTAAAAAACTTGTAGCAAATTACGATAACAAATTGTGTTAAGTACTATCCGACATTTACATAACCATTAGTTAGAAATCAAAACAAAGTGTTAAATTGATCATTAACGTGCTCAACTTGTCTGTGGGTTGACTGCTAAGTTTTTATCTCCTGCAATCTTAACCATGCTTGTTCCTGTTTGGCTTATTATCACCGAACTCTTTGGGGTTTCTCAATTACTCTCCTGGATCAGCGGCTGTCTTTCAAACTGTGTTTTTTGGGTCATGAAACTGTGAAGAAAACTGCCCAGCTTTCTTTTAAGATACACAACTCCTCGACAACAGAAATGGAAGGATTGCATCAGACATGAAGAAATTTTCTTCCAAAAGAACTTCACCTGGAGAAATCCTTTACCTAAAAAAATAAATAAATAATATAACCTATTTGATAACTTCTCATGTACACATGATTTGGCGAGTCCAACCCCCTTCCTCATCCTGGGTTGTGATCGTCGGACATTTTGAAAAGTACCCCCAAAGGTACACCAGAATCTCATTTTGTGGGTGTGGCTCGAATTCATTTTTACCCCTAGGAGATACCAATTCTAAGACAAAACAAGTTTTTGTCATATTTTTTTATTTTTTTCCGGCTTAATACCCTAATAAAAGGTGCCGGAATAACTCTAACGGTAGTCATTTTAGATTTGAACTATCCTAAGCGGTACCAAACCATGAATTTTAACCCCTAAAAGGTATGACGATCATCCCGCGCGTCACTTCTATATGGAAGTCTGCCCCCCCCCCCCCCCCCTCCTCCGAGGTGAAATCGTTGCTGGCCTGCGCTATGGATGGTTATGGGTGTACAAGAGTAACATACGATAGACTGCAGAATCTAATTAATCTAGGGAGACAAGTGCTCAATAAGTCATAGTTATTGTAAGCTATAGAAACCACTTTAATTTGCTTCTGGAGCAATTAAGTTAAATCTAGAATAAGGCAATATTTTTGATGACTGTAAGCGGACAATGTACGTCAACGAGGATTCGGAAACTGCATTTAGTGGCCTAATATAATCGCTAATGCTTTGGCTCGGCCTGTGGAGCCCTGGCCAGTGTCATTGTGTTGTCCGCGTCTCTCTCCAAACCCTCTCGTAATTTTCACGCTCGTTCCAGATCCTTTTCGGGCCAGGTTCAGCCCGACTCTTGCAGTCTAGTTCTTGGGTAAAACACTTTACTGTCACAGTGCCTCTCTTCACCGAGGAGTGTAAAATGGTACCGGCAAATTGTTGGGGAATTCTGAAAAAATGCTGGAGGTGGGGATGTAAACTCCGTTTGACTATAGCATCTCATCTAAGGGGAGGGATTACAATTAATACGCCAAGTCGCTCACTGATAGAAACGGGAGATAACTGAGTCATCTGACGCTCCCGATACCCTGGATTGGAACGGACTTACCTGATTACATGTAGTTGTTGATGATGTCAAGTGGTGCAATTAAAGTTAGAGTTAGAGTTATTAGTTACAGGAACCTACAATCGGCGACAAAAATGTTGAGATGCTTTGTTTTATGGACATTTTTACAGTCATTTGTATATATTATGCAAATGTTTCCCCTTTCCCCCAAACCAATGTTGGAACTTCTTTGCACTGCACAACATTGAATAGGGGGCCAGGGGAAATCGAACAATCATTCCTACATGTGAAAATCATGGTCAAAAGTACTTGGGACACTCGGCAAATTTATTATCGTAACATGGTAATTGCAGTTGTCCACCACGAAAACGAAGTTCTTAACGCTTATTGCACCCCCCTCCCCAGACAATGTTGAAATGTAAGAGGTACTCTGGCTAGGGGTACTTGGGTGGAAAATATGGGTAGTTTGTTAAAAGAACAAACTTTCCCAAGACTAGCTTTGTCCATGATTGTAGATGCATTTAAAGTAGCAGAGTCGCGAAAATGTCGTACATATCATTTTCTAAAAAAGTCTCTCAACTATTTATGTCGCCGATTGTAGCTCCAGTAATGGCTTACACTATTGTGGCTTACCCAAAGCAACTAGCAACACGGAGCTGTTAAGGAGCACAAAGAGGATGTTGACAGCAATGGAGTAGTTTCCTTTGTGACTTGCACTGACATCACAGTTTGTATTCATTACACCAAGGCAGACATCAAAGAAGATGACCCAAAGCACGAAGGTTTGAAGTCTATCTTCAAACGTGCTCTTTATTGGCCGGAGGAAGGTGTAGGCCACTCCAAACGTACCCACTATGAACATAGTAAGTCCATTTTGAGAAAGGTTGTCAGTTCCAAAGAAAAATATTAGCGAGGTTAGTATCAGCTTACGGTACATCTCGATAATCTCCCAAAACCAAAACTTGTCCTTGTAGTTTTCAAAGAACACTCGCAACCCGAAAGAAATGTTTTCTCCAGCACTTGAGTCACGGAATTTGTAAATGAGAAGTAACATCACAAGGGGAAATTTCGCGGGATAGAAGGCGAACACAGCAGCAATGGACCCGTATAACCAGTGACGAGGGGTAAAGCATTCGATGGAGTAGTCTGCCCTAAGAAAGGACTTGCATTCTTTCTCGTCATACGTGGAACATATTTCGACGCATAAGCCAGGCAGTGGCAGAATGCGAATAATTGCATTACATGTTATGGGGTATGAAGCCAGAAGAAACAAGAAAATGTTTCGATAGCATGATTTTTTTAACGTTGACATTGCTTGTATTTTTTCGCTGTCGGAACAATCCAGTTTCCTTTTGATGTAACGATATTTAAGGAAGAGATACAAAAGAATCAGAAAAACAACTGAGGCGTTCACAGAAATGACCGTAGAAAATTTTTGGAATTGGTCTAGTCGCAGTCGGGAATGAATGCAACTTAATGGAGCAAATTGGAAAATGTTTCCTTCAAAGAAGTTGATATATTTTTCGATGGAGATCAAAGCTACCGGCCACTGAACCCTCACCAATGCCGAGAAAATGCCAGTAACGACTTGATAAAATCCAATCACAATCTTAAAGCAGGACATGATGACATCTGCGATAGTACGACTGTTCTCTGTCGCCTTTGAGTCTCCCCACAGAACCATCATAAACACCACAACAAAAGCGGCGATCACTCCAAGGGAGGAAAGTATAGCGACAGTCATCCTTGGACATTTCAAACAGGTGTTGAATCGAAGATAATGGTCGCTTGTACAAGTAGCACATAGAATCTTTTGGTACCCCACATTACATTTAGAGTCAATTCCACCCATGCAAGAAGCAGAACGGGGACATTTCAGTGGCTTTGGCAGTGAACCTGTAAATGTAGAGAACGATTTGTTGTATTCAGAGCCCAAAGTGTCGATGTTATCCACAAAACCTTTGTAGAACACTTTAGTTTGTTCTGCCGTCCAGTTCCAGAAGTAATTTGGTGCCAGTATTGCTGTATCATTCTTGCAGTTTATGCCATAAGCTGGACATGCTGAGCAGGGACCAAAACGATCTAACCGGTAAAACCCATGGAGGCATCTGCATGCACGGTAGCCAGCGGTTTCATTAGATAGAGTACCTGTTTATAGGATAAAACAAAAATACGATTTCAGCAACAAAAGGGTACATTACTATTAATGTTTATTGCATTTTTGGTACATCATTATCAATGCATTAATAATTAACATGTTATATCGAGAATTTGTGTCCATGCTGTATCAGATTTACAAATATGCGCCTTTGGCTTGAGTCTGTATCCGATATATACCAAATGGCTACTCAGACTGTATGCCTGTGGTACCTACCGTATGGACATGCCCAACAGTCAGTTGCCCTTTTGCCAGGATGACGTTTCTCTGAGACGTAAGTGCCATTGCCGCAATTTTTGAATTCAGTTTCTCCCATTTCGTCCTGGTAAAAGCCTCCTGTATAAGAATATATTCACATGCAAAATTGTGTTACCTAGGAACTAAACTAAAAGGAGTGAGACAACTATGCTATGTGTTACATTTTCCCCTACCTACTGGTCAGTGACAGGTATCGCTGAAAAGTACGAATGAAGGTTTGGGCACTGCGTTCTTTGTTCCTGAAAACATGATTTAACTCGAGCTCGGATGTTTTGATTGAGCATAATTTTTAAATTCGAACACAAGCAAGAGAACATATGATTTAGCTATGCCTTGAATTGAGCATGGTTTTCAGTTCTCATGCAAGGTAATCTGGACATGCTTACAACAGCAATGTATATTATACGTTTCACATGCTTTGATAACCGGAGAAAAGAAAGGGACAGACATATCAAAACAGAAGTTTAGAAAAAAAGAATGTAATTGTGTCATCGTGTCTCAAGTGAAAGTTATCGTGTTATCGTGTCATCGTGCGGGTCGGTATTCTGGCGTGCGATCAATTATTTATCAATTATTTATCGTGTATTAAAGTGTGGTGTTTGGCGCGAAAGCAGTTTGGGCTTCCCGACTTGAAATAAATTCCTCGAGATCTCGTGGACCCCAGCACATAACTTCTCTGAAACAAAAATGTCAGCTACAATTGTAGTTTTTATAACTAATCCGTATATTGCAATTGTAACAAATCTCCGTAACAAGCGCGATCCCAATCGGTAAACATTATTTTGTTTATTCGCAATCCCGTAGACGGCTTTCTTTCAGCTTTTGTTCCCATTCTCCGCCAAAGACAAATTTACAATTCTTAATTTCTGTCATCAATATGCTTAGCCCCAAACGGCTTAACTTTACATTGTGGACAGCTCGAAGCTTAGCGGTACTCTAAGGGACTGGACTTGCAAGCTTCTTAGCTTGTAAAACAATTATTTTTGTTTCTACTTTACTTCTTTTTATAGTGCTAGTTTTATCTTTTTATCTTTTTGTCTTTGTAGTCCGTTATTCCCACATGATATACTAACAGTCGAAGCTCTCGTAAGCGATCACCTCGGGAATTCGAAAAAAGTGGTCGTAACTGAGCTGGTCGCTTACGAGAATGAGCCCTCCTTAGCGACCACGTGCTGAAACAATATAGGCTGATCGTTTACGAGAGCTTTTTTAGCATCAAGCCATGAGCTATAGGAAACGTGGGTTTTGACTAAATAAAAGCAACGTACTTACAAAGAAGTAGTTCTTTGTCTTTAATTGCCATCTCAGCCGACTCTACATTCGGTATTAAGGATAAAACCACAGCTTTGTATCCAATTTATCGTCAGTGCTTTCTTTACGCTTTGGTAACCAAGCTTTTATTGAAATCGGAGGCCCGGATGCTAAGCTTGTGGTTCACATGCCAATAAAAAATCACTGGGTAGGAAGAACTTTTTCGTTGCTAGGAGATTTGGGTTTCTGGCCAATCACAGAGCCGAGAAAACAATGGGCATTGTTTTTCAAATTCGTGGTCAGCTGGTAAGGTCAACGAAAACTCTCTGTCCCCCAGTTAGTAGAAAAACTGCGACAAAATCAAGACTTTCCCCACGGGCGACATGAAAACTGTAAACAGGAATTTATTAAATAAATTTCGACTGAATAAAAGCAAATAACTTACAATGAAGTAGTTCTTTATCTTTTATTGTCTCCTCAGCCGCTATTCGTTTGATATCGAGGGCATAAAAGCTGGCTTATTTAACGAATAGTTCTCTCTGTCCGGTCCATTTGAATCGACAACAATAGTTCTCATCGTTACGAAGAAAACTCCTCTAAGATCGCACAGTCGCTGTTTGAAGAGAGAAAATAAAGGGATGTTCTAATTTTGGACAAGATTAATAAGCTAAATTTGAGTATATGAGTTGAAAAGTGGATGTTACCAGTAGCTGTGTTAATTATTTCTTACCTCGAAAAGTTCAACGAAATTCGAACTGACCTGTCTTCCGAGAAAATTTTCGATTCCAGGTTTCCCGCTCGTTTGAGACCCCCCAAGGTGGCCACCTGAACTTCCTTATTTGGGCATGGCCACCCGGCCGTCTTACGAGCTTCAAACAATTGATCAGAATTGTCTTCCTACCCAGTGATTTTTACCGTTAGTCAAAAATTCAAATTAGACCAAGCTTAGCATCCGGGCCTCCGATTTCAATAAAAGCTTGGTTACCAAAGCGTAAAGAAAGCACTGACGATAAATTGGATACAAAGCTGTGGTTTTATCCTTAATACCGAATGTAGAGTCGGCTGAGATGGCAATTAAAGACAAAGAACTACTTCTTTGTAAGTACGTTGCTTTTATTTAGTCAAAACCCACGTTTCCTATAGCTCATGATTGTTGTAATAATATAAATAGTTATTGCCTATCACAGAAGAGGTTCTTGGATGTACAAGTCACACATCCACAGAGATTGGAAACTTGTTTTATTCAGATGATTACACTGAATGTCCCATACGATGAGTAACACAACAAGTGGTCGCTTACGAGAACTTCAAAATTACTACTTGGTAATTCCCAAAAGTGGTCGCGGTCGCTTACGGAAGCGGTCACTTACGAGAACTTTTAATTACAGGATTTGAGTGGAAATTCAAACGGGGTTTTTACAACCGTACGGTTAAGAACTGGTCGTTTACGAGAGTGAACGCAAGGAGAGCTTCGACTGTATTAGTATTTTTTTTAACATATTTCACATATATAGCTATTTAAATAGCTTTACTGGCAGTGTCCACAATTCATTTGTATTAGCTTTAAGTTGTGGTCGCATTGTATTCGGCTCTGGAATTCTATAACTCCGTTACCTGCAGGACATTCGACACAAGTTCCGTTTCGGCTACTATAGGTGCCAGGCGAACAAAAGCTGCAGTTGTAGCACAGTAAGTCACTAGAGTTACAACGAGCACAAGAGAAACCTGACAGACGTAGCCGGTCAATCACATGTCCGCGGCCAGCAGTGTCAAAGATTATGTGAGAAGATTCGGAGGGGGCGCATTCACTAGTGGATAAAACAAAAACGTACAGTTATATATTCTAATTAGACGGAAGTATTCGTAGTTTGTACGCTACAAAACGTCCACATATTCAAAGAACTGCCAACATATTTTAAGCCCGGGGGGCACTCCCTTATCAAAGGGACGGGGATGCTCGGCGGAAATTTTGAAGTAAACCCCTAAAGGAGACCAATCTGGGCGTGGCTCAAGCTTTGCTTTATTTGACCCCTAAAAGATACCATTCTAAAAAAGAAGACAAACAAGAGTTATAGTGACTTTAATTAAGTTGCAATCGTCTCCGGTAATTTGGCGACCAACACGTATGACGTTGTTTTTTTATTATTTCTTCGCGTGCAACCCTAAACGATACCTTGATGGCTAAAAATATCGGCGTTTCGTCCTGAACACCGTAAGTGAGACCAAAATCCATAATTTAGACCCCTAAACGAGACGACGAGCATCCCCGACACTTTTATATGCGAGTTTCCCCCCCCCCCCCCCGGGATTTTAAGTTCGTCCGTTTGTAATCCATCTCAGTGTCACAATCTTATAAATGGTTCTCTTTGGTGTTATTCTGCATTAGTAAACTGTTATTCTGAGTTGTTTTGATTTCATCCCACAAATGACTTTATTACTTTGACATGGCTCCTACTGGCATGATGCTAAAATATTTCAGAAAAGCAAAATAGTGCAATGTGTCCCCAAATTAGTATGGGATTTTCCCAGGCTAGAAGGCTTGACACGTAAATAAAGTTTTCTATCTATCTATCTATCGTTATGCACTGCTGCTCCAGTTATTTGTATCACTTAAATTGGAGCCGCGATGACAAAATGGTTAGTGCGCTGGACTGATCGAGAGATTTAGTTAATGGCTCCTGCACATTGTTGGGGCAACGTGGCAAAAATGCATGCTGCGGGGTAACCTGTGATGGACTAGCCACACTCCTTGTCACCTTTTGCTGCAGAAACCGGATGTAAGTGAGCCGGCTACCCGAAACAAAGCTTTTTACTCTTTCTACTTCACACTATAAAACAATTATAATAATTGCTAAGTTTTGCCCTTAATGCTTTCATGGAACTTACTACGAATAATCAACATGACATGTTACTTACATAACAACAATATATATCCCTGCAGGAAAATGCTGAATGTTTTTACATGTTATCAACCTAAAAAATAAATGCATTTTAACTATTATCGGAACTGTAACACATTAACTGTTTTTAAATGTTCCATCGTCTAATTAAACCTTTGTATATAAGCGATCGGAAATTATACAATTGTAACTTTATTAACAAAAAACATTTCCAAGTACCATGCCTTTAGCATTATTATCATGGATACATGTTCATCCAATTGCTGCAAGGTACAGCGAGCAAAGGTTAAATTATTTTCCTGACAATAATTTTGTCATCACTTTTAGTGCCATATCTACGTAACCGTACTGTGTACTTATACTGTGCATAAGTCACTCTGTACAATTTCAGTTTAATCTAAACATAATTTTCTTCTCGAAATTCACAGTACGAGCTGGTCTAAAGCATGCATATCTAGATACTAAGCGATCTGTATGGTCATATTTTTAAATTGGAGACCGAGGTAATTTCCAACGGAGTATTTTATTGAACATTGATGTGGCTGTTATTGCTGTTTATACTTACGCTTTAGTGTTAGATTTCATTTCATCAAATATCCCAGCCGGTAGTATCCTCAGGGGATTGCTAAATAGTGTTCTGAAAGTAACAAACCATAATACATTTGAATAATAGCTCACTAATTATTTCACTATAAATTTTGTATAACCTTAAAAGAATCATTGCAAGCAAGGTTACCCCTTCGATCTACCATGTTGCATTCTGTAATTACCATACCTAAACCCCATTTTCGTCAACTGCTCATTATGTTCCAGCATTTTTCATTTCCCAGCCTGTTGCAGAATTAATTTAATGTACGTTTCCCTCAAGACTGTATTTTCCGAGAAACGTAAGAATAAACGCAAGCATCAGAGTCCATATAAACATTTAGAAACGCAGGCGTAAGCATTGGATCAAAACTGGTTGCTCCCACGAGTCTCCTGTAGCTCAGTGGTAGAGCGTCCGACCGGTGTGCGGAAGGTCATAGGTTCGACTCCTGTTGGGTGAACTCGGAATTTTTGTTTCGAGTAGCTTGTGTCACTGACAGAATAATATCTTTCTCAAATTCCATCTGTTGTTTACATTAGTTAATAAACTCGCACCAGTCAAGCTCGACTTTCCTTTGTTCAGTGTCCAGAAAGGCTGATTTTGTATCACTTGACCTGGTCGTGTCGTGCAAGGGAATATTCCAGTTCATTTTTTTGTTCGTGTTTTATTAAAAAAAAATTGATTATAATAAAATCTTATGAAATGAATGAATGATCATTCATCATCACAATAAAATCTTAGTAAAACTTACAAAAACTGAAGATTGCTGAGGCCATGAAAACCTTTTCCCTCGATGTGCTTGATTTCATTGTTATGGAGGAACCTTCAACAGTAATGGAAAATTGCATCAAAGTTGTAAATATGAAATCACGATAGCACTCAATTTTAACATCATAATTTATTCATACTTACAGGACTTGCAACTGTGGTGTTTCAACAAAAGTGTCGTTCGAAATGAAGGTCAGCTTGTTTTTTATAAACGTTCTGAAAGATATAACAGTTATTTTTAAAGAGGCATTATGTCACAATGGATGGAGGAAACATATTGACGTCCACAAGAGATATTACAACTTGGACCATGAGCTATAGCTCGGGCCTCCGATTTCAATAAAAGCTTGGTTACCAAAGCGTATTAAAGAAAGCACTGACGATCAATGAATTGGATACAAAGCTGTGGTTTTATCCTTAATACCGAATGTAGAGTAGGCTGAGATGGCAATTAAAGACAAAGGACTACTTCTTTGTAAGTAAGTTGCTTTTATTTAGTCAAAACCCACGTTTCCTATAGCTCATGCTTGGACTGCCTTCTCGCAGCAAAATTTTCACAAAAATTCCTTTTCACAATAGTACCGCCGAATAATTTGCTTTGACCTTTCAGTACCTTGGTTATTTGATTATACACTTCACAATGACTTAATTCGTTATTTGCCAAGATAACAGCATGCGCGGCCGCGTAATTAAATTGTCCAAACGTTTGTTTCCGAAGCACAGACAGACGTTATGGTAAGAAAAGACTTCGAAAAGACGTTCGCATTTTAGAATGGAGCTTTATATCAAAAGCTCTGGAAGAGTTTTTAAATTTTGGGAATAGCTTCAAAAAATGGTTGTCAGTCAGTTCCTTATAACGGCGTATAAAGGTCTGTCTGCATGAATGGTGGATTCATTTGTTAGCACTAAAGATCCGCCAAAATTGTAATTCGTTGTTAAGAAGGCGAGACTACCGTTATTACGTACAGTATGGCCTAGAGGTATTTTCCAAGAACCAGGGGACGAATCTTGAATTCTACTGATTTTTTGCTACAATTTTTGGCGCTTTTTTCTATAATTGAAAGCCCACACATTTTCAGGCCCCCCGCTTTTCTTTCTCCTATAATAGTGCTTCTCTTCACTTTCGCTGGTTTAAATAAAATTGAAGATGATCTTGTTAATTGGTTCTATGTAGTGGCGAGGGATAGTTAGTAAAGATGTGTTATAAATCAGTTTCGAGAGATCAATTGTTTTTTATTATGTCAATTTTACCATATAATGTCAGTTTTCGTTTTCGGACTTTGTTTACGCCCGTTGATTCAACATATTTTAAATAAGCTACGTCACGCATCTTGAAAAAATTAGCCAATTTTTCCAAGTTCGCCGTTCACAATCCGACTTAATCTTCTCCATCCTTAACCGTCCTTGTTCCTGTTTGGTTTCTTATTTGCTCTTTGGTGTTTTTCTACCTTAATAAGCAATTATTTTTAGGTTTCCTTCACTTTGAAGGTAATTTTTTATATCGCAAAAAAATTGATGAACTTAAAATATCGTGACATAGCTCCTTTAACTTTATATTGTTATCAGCGAATACGTTGAATCATGTTGAAACCATTAATCATTTCAATTCATCATTCAACTTCTTACATGTATACAAATGCCAGACCGAAGGGCGAGGCAGGGAATTTGTTTCTTGTTTCTGCCGTATATTCGCATTATTTATACGTGGTGACATGCACGTTTTCACCGACCACAACAAGATGCAACAATGCCTCCAGAAATGTTGGTAAACCTGATGATGAAACCATTTAATTTTAAATTGTAAAGGTCTTTAGATAGTTATTAATGACCTACTAAATATACACATAATTGCAATAACGTTGTCATAGAAAAAAGAACAAATGAAAAAGGCAAATAGGAATTAATTAGGCATGCATACAAACCATTTCATGTCGAAGAAACGGCCTCGAAATACAAGTTCTCTCTCGTGTGAGTTCTCTAAGAATGCTGCAAGCTTTGATGATTAATCTAGTTAATTCCTATTTGGCTTTTTTCATTTTTGTTTTTTATATGACAACGTTATTGCAATTAGGTGTATATAAAATGTGAATAAACAAGAACTTACAATATCCTTAGGTTTACAAGTCCAGTGAAAGTGTGACGGCTGATCTGAGTGATTTCGTTATACTCTAAATAACTTAAAAAAAGAAAGAAAACAATTTGGTAAAAATGTTACTTATGGCTTTCTTTCAAAAAACAGAATGTTAGTGCCTAAATTTTACACCCTTGGCTCATATCAGTGAGAATAGGAGTCATTTCCTCCGAGATAAAACAACACACAAGTTTCATCTTGAATTTAAAAAAAAAACACAGTGAAACCCCGATTTAACGAACCCCGATTTAACGCACAACTTTTTTCAGCCCGGCCAGAATTACAATAAAATGTATGGAAAGGAACCCCGATTTAACGAGCCCCGATTTAACGAAATACCCGATATAACGAACACAATCTAGAAGCCCGAATGTAAAATCTACCCCGATATAACGAATAAATGTCATCACGCCACAGAAGATGAATAATCGACTACAGTAAAATATTTTAATTCTCTAAGAAAGTTGTCAGCTGTCCATTTTACTATCGTGGCCATCTAATCGGCTTTATCTTCTTTGTCTTTAATCAGTTAACATTATGGCAAATTAATTATTGACTATACCCCGATTTAACGAAGTTTTTGGTCAGTCTTCAACAAATTCGTTATATCGGGGTTCTCGATTTAACGAAACCCCGATTTAACGAACCAATTTCCCCAGTCCCTGGCACTTCGTTAAATCGGGGTTCCACTGTAACCATAACCGAACTAGAAAATGAGAGAAAAAATGTACTATGCATTTGCAATCGCTTAGAAGAACAAGGGATCGAAAGGGAAACTCCAAGGTACTGGGGTCGAGTAGATGACAAGGCGTGCGACGGAGGTAACACCTGGCTGTCTTGCGTGTCTTTCTGGGAAACCTCAGTGTTGGTGGACAAAGAGGGCTTCTGCCAATCAATGGCCTAAACTTAAATGGATTCGAACTTGCAAGTTATTATTAGCATGTCAGATACTGATATTATTTGACTTACAGTTCTTTTAACTTCCCACAGGCTGAAAATGCTTTATCTGGGATCGACTGCAGCTTGTTATAGGACAAATCACTTGAACAAAAATATAATAATATGACGAATGTATAATGAGAAATGGGGAGAAACAATTTTATATATGTGGCTAAAGGAAAATTATTTGTTTCCTTCGATAGCTGCAGCAGATTGAAGGTTCATTTCTAACTTCTCAAGGTTTATGAACATAAGGGGGTGTTGACAATATAATTATCCTTTTCTGCTGGAAAAGAACTTGAAATACTAAACGTACGGCCATAACTTTCACAGAATTAACAAGGGCCCGAAATTATTATATGATTCTTAAAAAGTTTTCACATGGTTGTGACGAATATACAGGTCAGTAGGAGAATAAGATTTCGATTACTAGTTTACAGTTCAAAGAATCAAAGCCGCTCCAGCGTTTTAGACCACGTGCCTCTGAATCATGACTTGTTTTGTTCATTAAAAAACATTTCGAATAAAATTGAAGAATTTAATATTTGTATATTTATAGTCAGAGCGGTTTTCAATTGAGTATCGAATGTAATCCACAATTGCTTTTGTTTTGATTCGTTACTATGCGATTGGTGTAACAAACTCGCGCCGCTTACGGCTAAACCACACGCGTTTTCCCGCGCTTGGCACCGGTTACGTGTATTTGCTACGGATCATTGGTTCGTTTTGTTGTTTTCATTTGTTGTGATTGGCCACTGCATGCAATCGCTTAATGGTTGAAAACCGATCTAACCATAAATAAATAAATAACTAAATAAATAAGCAAGTATGTGAAGCAACGTCATTGAAATTTTTTAGAGTTGATCGGTCATTTCATATAGTTACATACATGTAATTTATCACAGACAAGTACTGAAATACACTTGCTGGTAAGTAATCAATCTGATTATCTGCCAATGGCCTGAAAGATATTAGAATATAGCATTCGATTTGCATGGTTGAACTATAAGATATATTTAGTTTTATATACTTATATAATATGTTGCATGGCCAATATATTATAAATTAACCCAGTATAAAATCAAGTAAAAAAAGAAAGAAGTAAAACTTGCAGCGATGTATTGAAGTAGAATACCAAGCCAATTATGCGTTTTCACAAACTGAGGTTAAATTGGTCTCGGAATCTAAGTAGCATGCGAACAAGCTCTCTTAAAAATCGATCAGAAAGAAAATTTACAATTATGTTCATTATTGTTGGCAGGGGCGTAGCCAGCCCATTTTTCCCTTTAAGCGCGAGATGATCATGATAGAGGGCTCTAAAACGAGCGCCAAAGGCGCGAGCCTCTATCCCGGAACATTTTGAGATCTAGAGGCTCGGAAATGCTATTTTCAGCATTCTCCACGAGATATTTCGTCAAAAATTTGATCTCGATCAAGTGTAAAATGACAGGTATTTTTAGTGCTTACAGCAATATTTCCGAGGTTTTGTTAACTTGGTACATATAAAACTTGATACATATATCCCGGCCTTAGTACAAGACACAACGTTTTACTAAAGCTCGACGTGTGCAGCAAGGAATTTTTGCGCAAGGACCAACTCTGCTAAGAATTATTTTTATTTTTCAAAATCAAAACGTTGATAAAGGTAGGGATTCATATTGAATAGTGATCAAAGAAACAGTAGAAGAAATTACGGCCTTTCGGTTACTGAAAAACAAAAATCACGGAAATTCCTGTTAAGCCCAGGCTTAATGGCTTAAAGGCTGGCTACGCCCCTGGTTGGAACACACTGTTTCTGATCCTGTTTCCACCCCTCTCCACCCCTGTTCAATTTAGAATTGGTACATAAGTGCATTTTGCCTGTTGGGGAAAAAGAGTGTGAGCGCGCATAAGTTTTTATGATGATCACAATATAACATTTTTGAATGTGTTTCAACTACATTTGACCAAGATTGCGGGCTTACTGCTATACTATAATCCGTTGGAAGTGCAATTTATACTGTATGTAAAGCGCTGGGGATAATAAACTGAGTTTTATGCTATAATTTATAAATAATTTTCTATTCTTTGCTATGATTTAGACTACACAAAATATCTCACATTAAATTAACTTACAAATACCACAGAAGTTTAGTGCCAGATGTTACAAGTCGTGTTATATTCTTGATGTGGTTATGTTCAAATCGTCTGAAATAAATACAATACAAGCCTTAAAGCGAATTTGAACATATACAAATGGAATTTGCGCTATATAAATGTATTGCACCACACTGTAATTAATTACCAGCATGTGATGCATAACAGTTGTTTCAAGACCATCATTATAACGCGAGTATAACCATGAGCTGTAGGAGACATATATTTCGAGTAAATAAAAGCAAATTACTTACACATAAGTTGTCTTTTGTCTTTAGTTGTCATCTCAGCCTATACATTGGGTATTCGACGCATAAAACCGGCTCTTTTGAATCATTTCGCTTCGGTTCGATTGCAACTCAACTGTCGATCTCATCCCCAAGTCCCTTTGAGAACTGGCCACGAAGGGAAAAGTCAAAAATGCTAATTAGACCAAAAATGCAAATTAGCATCCGGGACTCCCAGTTCAATAAAAGCTTGGTTACCGAGCTGGTACTCGTCGCCTCGAAAACAAGAAAAGACAAAAGACAACTTATGTGTAAGTAATTTGCTTTCATTTACTCGAAATCTACGTCTCCTATAGCTCATGGCATAATCTCACAGGTAAGATAACTGAAACATCATGCAGTTAGTGCTGCCTCGATGGCTATTGAATTAATACGTTTGGAAATGTAACTTAACATATCTCCTTTTCAAGACATTTAAAGTTAAATTTATGTTTCCTTTTTTCTGTTACAAAAAGAGAAATTCAATTCACTTACAGAAGTTGAACAAAGCTAAGACCAGATAAATCTGGGACGGAGGTCAACAAGTTGAACTGAATATCCCTAAAATGACAAATCACTTATTCCGTCAATATAATTAAAAGTGCGTGACCCTGTCAAATTGTTAATAAAAACATAAATAAAGTGGGACGTTTAGATAAAGTACACTTTTAAGCAGGTAAATCCTTTTAACGACATTCTAATAATAAAGGGTAAAAAAGGTGCTCATCTCAGTTTTGCAACGGCATACCTTCCCTAATGTGAACGGCTGATACTACGCTGTCAGAGCACCGTCTGACTAGCTACTTCACCACTTTACTAGAAATAGAATGAACTTTCCAAACAAGTAGTTTTGATTGGCATCGGTGTTACCATAGCAACGCAGCGATGACGTCATGCATTTTACATTTGACCATTTTTCTCGACATCTAGGCGTAAACTTTTAAAACCACCTTATGTTCCTTGAAGCCTAGATGTAGTTCTTCACGATTAAGAATGTTTATGAGAGCGTTTTGGAATAAAATGCGGTTGAATATTTTTATTAAAAAAAAATTAAATATTCACCTTACGTTTGTTTAATTCGTCGATACCAATGTCTTCTTAACTGATTGAGGTAATGTTTTTACCACATGTTATACCTGTGACATAGGACTGTTTTCTGTCAGAGTTTCTTCGAAATTGCTTCATTCGATTTTATTTCATGTAGACAGAAGTAATCCCTGCTAAATTCGCATTTTACTCAACGTAGTAACATATTTGTTACGGAAGCTGTAATTAAAAAACTAGTCGATAAATTTTTTTAATTTTTTTCGATGCGAAGTTTTTAAGAACGAATGTCGCTAAGGATGGAGCCAAATTGGAAATGGTCAAAATAAAGTTTCCTTCATACTTTGTGTGTAGTTAGTCTTTGGGGTGGAAACATTCGTGATGATATTTGTTTCACTTCCTGCACTAACCTAGACTTGGGATCAGGGGGGAAAGTTCATGCCCAAAAATGTATTTTTTGAGGTATTTTTAACCCTGAAAACTGAGATTTTGTTAACTAATTATCTCAAAATGCAAAAGACTGGTTAAAATTCTGCTGACATCCTGGTATAATATCATCCTTCCGCTCCACAAAACTGGCACCGGATTTTCAGTTTGCCCCCTGGGGGCCCCCTGGCTCCCTGTCCTTTGTAAGAGGGGGAACCGCCTTTTTAAAAAACTGAAAATGAGACATCTTTGGCTAAAATAAAATCAAACTGGTATTCATATTTTGATCAAATTTGAAGTTGCAAATGAATATTTCGTCCTTTGTGAATCTTTTGGTACTGAAAAGTCCGCGGGCACTCAACTATTTTTGGCAGAACAAATAATTTACAATTCATACCCACGGCAAAATGTTAATTTTCCGTCATTTTCAATGCCACTTTCTGGGGCTTAAATAATGCTATTAGTAGCAACTTATCACTACACTGTTTCTCTATCATCGATAATTTGAAAATATTTCACTTTTACAGCTTACATGTAAGCAACTTCAGAAAAAAAAAATGTTTTGAATAGCACATCCACTGGTGAAACTGTTAATTTATGCAAATAATAACACTCAAGTTTCCGGCCAAAAAAAATATAAAACTGAGTTGTGTAGTCAATTAAACCACACACATAAAACTTATAATAAGCAATTGATTGATGTTTTGCATACCATTTATTAAGTAGTAACTTCAAGAACCATCTCAGGGGCAACGAGGAATCACGCCGAATATTATAATTCGTCGGTGCTTTCGTTATGTGCCACCGTGTTGAAACTATAGTTTTCATCCGTCGGAACAGCCCCAAATGGTTTCCTTTTCACTGGAAATATTATCTGGAATTGGCTGCAGCTGCTAACTATCCACAAAATATTACAAACAGATTCACGATGGCGGATGCTCCACCGATATGATCGTTGCTGTCGCCGCCATGTTGGATCACTTCTTGTCAGGCCGTGATGAATGCTTTAAAGGCAACCTCCTTGTTCTTTTAGAAATGTCCGATCTCTTGAGCTCCACAATTCTCAGCTACAAATCCTGAGTTATAAATTCTTACTGAGCTATATAAATCCTTTTGAATTGTAAACTCCAAGCCGGGACACTTTAATTTGGTATGTTTATATTTTATGGTGTCCGCTGACCGAAAAAGATAAACACACAATCGTCCCGGCGACGCAATTTTCCCTTTCGTAAACGGTCGCTGCCATTTCTAACGGTCGTTGCCATCCCTGGTAACGGTCGATGCCTTTTATAATGGTCGATGCCATTACACTCTCTTTGCATCGGGGGTAATGACGCGAAATCGCGTGATTTTTTACTCAAGTTTTCCTTGTAATGTTAAATCCGGCCCAATAACTCAAACACTCGATAACTCGCCTCCCGCTAACTCAAACGTTTTTCGATTCCCCTTCAGGTCATTTTCTTACTAATTTTACCGTCGATAACTCGAACCTTTTTCGATTCCCCTTCAATGTTTTAGTTATCGGGATTCAACTGTATTATAAAAGCTGTTGTATGCGCAAGGTTTGTCGTTGTTTAATAACTGATATAATGTATTTGTCCTGGTCTGAGAGCTACTGAAGCTTTTACAAGTCTACGAAATGTGTTTAGCAGAGATACCGTGCGAAGGCTATCTTTCTTGCATCAATTTGATCGAGCTTTAGTTCGATGTCAGTGTTTCCTCCTTTCGTCATTATGTGACGTTCTCGCAACGATTTCACGCCAGTCTATCGACTGTTTTGCGCGTTGTACATGCCACTATTTTTCACTACGAGTTGCACTAGCGACTAAAAGTACGGAAAACAAAATACCGGCAACTGATGAGACCCATTTGGAGGATCGAAACCATGATCTTGCCTGAACAAAACTCCACATGGCGAAAGCCTGACAGGAAACCAAACAGGAAACCAAACTATGTTAGAGTTATTACAGTCAAAGGCTCTATTCTACTTGAAAATCCTCCTCACAATAAAACATATATCGCCCGTTAGAAACACACAGCGTTAGGGTATCAATCAAATTAAGATTGTACTCGTAGAACAAACATATAAAAGGTTTTCAAATGTTTCACACTGGTATAAATTGTGCGGCCTGTCAACCCTTGCATTAAGCGTGATTACCCACAAGGCAAACTTGAGTAAAAAATCACGCGGTTTCGCGTTATTACCCACGATGCAAAGAGAGTGTAATGGCATCGACTATTATAAAAGGCATCGACCGTTACCAGGGATGGCAACGACCGTTAGAAATGGCAGCGACCGTTTACGAAAGGGAAAATTGCCCCGGCGACCCGTCCCGGGTCCCGGCTTATTTAGAGTTTACAACCAAACAGTGATACTTCAAAAGAATTTATATAGCTCAGTAAGAATTTATAACTCAGGATTTGTAGCTGAGAATTGTGAACCTCAAGAGATCGGACATTTCTAAAAGAACAAGGAGGTTGCCCTTTCAAGCATTCATAAAAAAAGCATTCATCACGGCCTGACAAGAAGTGATGCAACATGGCGGCGACAGCATCGATCGGTGGAGCTTGTAATATTTTGTGGGTAGTTAGCAGCTGCAGCCAATTCCAGATAATATTTCCAGTGAAAAGGAAACCATTTGGGGCTGTTCCGACGGATGAGAACTATAGTTTCAACACGGTGGCACATAACGAAAGCACCGACGAATTATAATATTCGGCGTGATTCCTCGTTGCCTCTGAGATCAGTGGTTCTTGAAGTTACTACTTAATAAATGGTATGCATTACATCAATTGTTTATTATAAGTTTTATTTATGTGGTTTAATTGACTACACAACTCAGTTTTATATTTTTTTGGCCGGAAACTTGAGTGTTATTATTCAGTTTCACCAGTGGATGTGCTATTCAAAACATTTTTTTTTTCTGAAGTTGCTTACATGTAAGCTGTAAAAGTGAAATATTTTCAAATTATCGATGATAGAGAAACAGTGTAGTGGTAAGTTGCTACAAATAGCATTATTTACCTTCCAGAAAGTGGGCATTGAAAATGACGGAAAATTAACATTTTGTCGTGGGTATGAATTATAAATTGTTTGTTCTACAAAAAATAATTGAGTGCCCGCGGACTTTTCAGTACCAAAAGATTCACAAAGGACGAAATATTCATTTGCAACTTCAAATTTGATCAAAATATGAATACCAGTTTGATTTTATTTTAGCCAAAGATGTCTCATTTTCAGTTTTTTAAAAAGGCGGTTCCCCCCCTTACAAAGGACAGGGACCAGGGGGCCCCCAGGGGGCAAACTGAAAATCCGGTGCCAGTTTTGTGGAGCGGAAGGATGATATTATACCAGGATGTCAGCAGAATTTTAACCAGTCTTTTGCATTTTGAGATAATTAGTTAACAAAATCTCAGTTTTTCAGGGTTAAAAATACCTCAAAAAATACATTTTTGGGCATGAACTTCCCCCCTGATCCCAAGTCTAGGTTAGTGCAGGAAGTGAAACAAATATCATCATGAATGTTTCCACCCCAAGGACTAACTACACACAAAGTATGAAGGAAACTTTATTTTGACCATTTCCAATTTGGCTCCATCCTTAGCGACATTCGTTCTTAACATCTATTATGCTTTCTCTGGAATTTTCAAGTGGATTGAATCATTTTAAGGGTATGAAATAAAAATAAAAATACAAATATGCCTGAATATAGACAAAAGAGAAATTTCTGAAAGAGATCAGCTGTCAACAAATAACGTAAGGTGAATATTTAATTTTTTTAATGAAAATATTCAACCGCATTTTATTCCAAAACGCTCTCATATAATTTTTTAAACATTCTTAATCGTGACGAACTACATCTAGGCTTCAAGGAACATAAGGTGGTTTTACAAGTTTACGCCTAGATGTCGAGAAAAATGGTCATATGTAAAATGCATGACGTCATCGCTGCGTTGCTATGGTAACACCGATGCCAATCAAAACTACATTTTTGGAAAGTTCATTCTATTTCTAGTAAAGTGGTGAAGTAGCTAGTCAGTCGGTGCTCTGACAGCGAAGTATCAGCCGTTCAAATTAGGGAAGGTATGCCCTTACAAAACTGAGATGAGCCACCGTGACGTGTCATTATTCACAGAACTTGCTGTTACCATGGCAACCATATTTTGACAGGCATGTTTTTGCAATTTTTTTAAAGGAAGGAAAATAACTTTTACCTTTTAGATCATTTTAGCATTCTTTTATTGGATACGATTCCTTTCTAGACATTTTGGTGGTTTTCTGGCGTTTTTGAAAAATCAAGAAATCCAAGATGGCGGATCCAAGATGGCAGCTGTTCGGAAATCACTACGTAATTTCTACGTCATATTACGTCATCATCTCATGTTGCTGAGGTTAAAAGAGGCATTATACGTGGTTAAATAAAGTATTGTTGGATCGACTCAGAAGGAAATAAAAATAACTTTCACAGCATGGTGCGAAATTATAATAGGTTTAAAAAAAAAATATCATAGGGCACGGAAAATTATTTTATACATATTATGACATTATACATTAAAAACCCGCCATTTTGCATATCTTTTAACTGAAAATGTCATAAAATCTCCAAAATTTAATCCAAAAACTGTAATGATTTTTGAAGAAACTCTTCATTAGAACCAATACTCTTGTTAAACATTAAGCCGAAAAAACACCAAATGTCAATACAATGTTGCCATGAAATCATCAAGTCACGTCAATTGGCACATCAAATTGATCCCGAAATATTTTTAGTGAAAATCACCACGTTTGGCCATTATAAAGTTCTAGTTGCCAAATTCGTGCATAATAATAATAATATTAATTAATTTTTATAGCGCCATTTCCCATAGGTTCAACGGCGCTGTACATACATGTGTACATAATCAGAACTAAAAGTGTACACTTAAAAAACGTAACTAATTAGTAACTAACTAACTAACTAACTAACTAACTAACTAACCTACTATACAAGTAAAACTTGAAAATTCAGTCATTAATTTAAAAAAGCTGGTCTATTTAAAAAAAGACCCGTTTTTAGTTTGTTTTTAAAACTGTTTACGGAGATAGGCAACTAACTTTCTTTTAGACTTACAATCGACGGAGATAAGTAAAGCGACTGAAGGTTCCGTCGGCCACCGTCCGTATATAATTTCCGTTAAGTATCCTGTATGTAAAAAAAATTAACATTGCCAAGCAGAATAGGCGGTATACTGTTTTCCGAGTCTCAACTTTATTCAAGATCTCGGAGAAGGCAATAGAAATACACTTAAGACCTGCGTAATATAAGAAACTGTGGATTAAGAATTTGGCAAATTAAACAACTAGTACTATATACAGTGTAATAACAACTTCAGCCTGACAGATGAAGCAAGTTCTTGTATTTACAGAGCTGTGGAATTTTGAATGCCCATAAACTCTCCAATCACAAACATAAGACATTTGGGTTGTTATATATACAAATTTTAGTTTGTTGTCTTATCTAGGGACTACTTTGTTAGTAATTAGGCCTGAATAATGGTTCACTTTACAAAATAGCATTAACCCTTTCACTCCCAAGAGTGCTAAGTTCAAAACTGAGGAAAATATCGTGAATTTTATTTTGCAAAATTGTCAAAAAACAAACAGTATCACATGAACGTACTTCTAAATACCTTTCATTTTAATGGCCACACACTAGGGTTTCGTCCACAGACTCAAAAGATACAACCACATTTATTGACTCAATGTTTGACTCTGGGAGTGAAACGGTTTAGAGAATACACCCAAGAACTATTTCAGCCTGCCTTGGAGAAATGGGAGTTCTTACATGCGGGTTTTTACTGTATACTCAACAAGTAAAAAATGGGACAATACGGCTTTTTTAAAAGTACCTGAAGAAGAGATATCAGAAGGGCACTATTATGTTGTCATTAATTTTAATTTCTCATAATCAAATCCATCAATTAAAAAGAAAGAAAATAGTAATGAATAACTTACAAAAATGACAGTCTATCAGCAGGTCCTTCCAGAGTTTCTGGTGTTATGTGAGATAGCATATTCCAGGAAAGATAACTAAAAGATTAATTAATACATAATTATATAAATATTAATCCAAACCTCAATGTGTCGGTCTGTCTGTCTGTCTGTCTGCCTGCCTGCCTGCCTGTCTGTCTGTCCTGTCTGTCTGTCTGTCTGTCTGTCTGTCTGTCTGTCTGTCTGTCTGTCTGCCTGCCTGCCTGCCTGCCTGCCTGCCTGTCTGTCTGTCTGCCTGTCTGTCTGTCTGTCTGTCTGTCTGTCTGTCTGTCTGCCTGCCTGCCTGCCTGCCTGCCTGTCTGTCTGTCTGCCTGTCTGTCTGTCTGTCTGTCTGTCTGTCTGTCTGTCTGTCTGCCTGCCTGCCTGCCCTGCCTGCCTGCCTGTCTGTCTGTCTGCCTGTCTGCCTGCCTGTCTGCCTGTCTGTCTGTCTGTCTGTCTGTCTGTCTGTCTGTCTGCCTGCCTGCCTGCCTGCCTGCCTGCCTGCCTGTCTGTCTGTCTGCCTGTCTGCCTGCCTGCCTGCCTGTCTGTCTGTCTGTCTGTCTGTCTGTCAAGTCAGTCTAACCGTCAGTGCTTCAATGAATAAACTTATCATAAAAGGAGCCGTTACACTAGGCAACTTCCCAGCAACTTGTCTCGCAATCTTAATGCGACACTAAATGCGACACAAGTTGCTAACCCACCTTGGAATGTAAATGTATCGGCAAACGTTTTCGTCGCAGCAAGCGTTGCACGAAATATAATCAAGGCCTGCTTTTCGCTACGAATACGGGCAACGCTGCAGTCATATTTATGCGATGTATGTGTACCGAGTTGTTGCTTAGGGGTGTTACACTAAGTAACGTTTCTTGCAAGTTACGGTGGATCAGTCCGTCTCCGAAACGGGGACTGAGTCAGTGAATTCCGTTCCGACAAAGCAACATGATGTTTCCTTTTTGCGCTATGCTAGCGCGTGATTGGTTTCGGAGTACTCGAATGTGCTCGTGTGGATAATAAGAATCGGAAAACTCTTCGATTGCTGCAACGAAGATTAGCCAAAGACGGCACTTGTTCCAACGAATTGACGGTATCTGCCTGGTGTTCGGAAATCATGACGTTATGTCTACGTCATATGACGTCATGATCTCTTCATGCTGTGTACTTTAACCTAATTTTTTTGGACGCACTATATATACCCTTCACGTTTCATTGTCCAAACTTTAATATTCTTGGAGTACGAGAGGGGGGAGGGGGGGGGGGGGGGGGGGGGGGGGGGGGGGCGGGGAGGAGCGCCTAACACCACCGGTTAAGGTTAAGACACGTGTAAAATATTAGATAGTCATACTTTAAAAGCACAGACGTTTCGGGCATAGCTTCTTCAGACTTCACGCACACTGAAGAAACAACAAAAGTGCCTCAAAAGTATTTATGCTACGGTATTGAAAACTTGGATGGTATGTAAGGCATCCAAAGTTGCTGACTTTAGTAGTGTGATCCCGTGTCAAATTTGATGTCATATCACAAACGTGACGTCGGCAATTTAAAAATCCGCCATCTTTGACCACCATCTAGGATTTCCAAATTGTTCAAAAAGTCCGAAAGGCTGACACACCAAATGTTCCGATTAAATTTTAGGAAAAGTCACGAAGTTAGGTCATTATTGCTTGAATGCTTTTTTGAAGTTACATCAGTTTGAAATCAGGGAGGACACTTTCTGCCCGGGCAGAATAGGGTTAAGAAAGATCATGTTGAATAAATAAAACGGCATCATTTTTGAGGGAATAAAAAACAAACGTTTACCACACAGCTAATATTTCAGCATTGATTGTAAAACGTGTCGAAAGTTAAAAGAACAATTTTCCCATCATGGTTTCGGCACACCACCAAGGTAACTTACAGTTTAGCCAAGTTTTTCATTGCATGGAAAGTCCCGTTCTCGATGTTTTCTAGATGGCAACGACTCAAGTCTCTGAATATAAATGGGAAATACATTAGCCTGCAGTTTCAGAAAAAGAAATCAACTGTACTGATACAGTGATTGCGAGAATGGTTGTCCAAGAGAAAACGTAAAAGCGTGCCCGACAATTCCAAAATATAGGGTAGTGGTAGTTCACCGTTGCTTAATCGAAGCTGACCGTGTATTAGCACGATGGCAGGACAAACCATGAAGACGCGTTTGCGTATATTAAGCCCCTTCCACACGAGCAAGTTTTCCTTGACAAGTGTTCTTGTTCAAAAACTGGCACACTTGTCAAGGAAAAATTGCCAAATTGCGAAACTTGTTCGTTTGGACGATGCAACAAGGAAAACTTGACAAGAAATCCCTGGTGCCCAGCGGCCTAATCTTGTTGCTAGCAACCTGGGTACAATATTACAATATTATTGTTGTTACAAAGAAAAATTGTCAAAAAAAATTGTTTATCGTCCACACGAGCAAATCAAATTTGTCAAGGAAAAACTTGTCAAATTAAATTTGTTGTTTACCCACACGAGCAAATAAAACTTGTCAATGTTCCTTGTCACGACGGAATGTGGATTCATTAAAAGTGGTCATTTTTTTGGGGCGCCTTGCTGTAATTATCAATAATTAATTTATTGATAGGCCGACAAAACACAATTTTTTGGATCAATTAGAAAGAACGTCATAAAACATCTTCTTATGAATATTTCGCATATTGTAAGCATCAGTCGTCACGGTTCGTGCATACATTTTAAATAAATACACAAATAATGAAAGCAAGGTCCTGCGTAAAGTAGGTTCGACACCTTTTATGTAAATCGCTTTTATTTACCCTTCAGCTTAGACAACCTTTCTCAAAACAGCGCTAGCTGTATAGAATGCTAAAAAACACAATCAAACAACAGTCGCGTTATAGAAATACGAACTTACATATGTTCCATGTTATCGGAGCCAGCAAAAACGTCCTTTGTGAGGTTTGGTCCAATTTTATTATTCTTAATATTCCTGTAGAGATGATTGAAATTATAATAATTCACACTTATTTATATTCATATTATAAGAATTTTATGATAAAGGTAAAATGACCAACTTTTAATTTATAAATTTAAAAAATGTCATGATTGGTTAAAATTCAGAGTCAAATAATAATAACTGCTAAAAAATGTTCTAGAACTGAATAAGTTGGAATGTGTATGTGGACGACCCTCAAACAACAAAATAAATTTATTTTTTGAATGAAATATATGATGTTTTTTCGTATTAATAATAATTGTTTTTTGTCTGTAGAAATACTTTTAACAGTTATTTTAAAAGTTCTTATTATATTGATAGAGCTTGTAAAGATATAACGCGGGCTGTGATTGGCTAATACTCGGGGCCGGATTTCCCGTATATGAGCAATGTTAATGCCCGGCTGGCAAAGCGTGGGTTTGGTAAAATGCCAATCTCGTTCCCAGAGTCCTCGTTACCCTTGTCCAACGGTGGAGCGGCCAACAAAGACCTCTGGGATAGAGTGATCCGCCTGACTTGCGCAGTAAGACAGGAAGTCCAAGAATCTTGGCGTCCGTTAGTTCAAACATGGGTCCTGTCATGGCGGATCGCTTCCCCCAGAGCTCCTTGTGGCCGCTCCACCGCTAGACAAGGGTAACGAGGACTCTGGGAACGAGATTGGTAAAATGCCGACTAGGGCGGATAGCCGTATAATAAACTTTATATGGTTTTAGACGGGTTTAACAAAACCATGGCCTAAACTCCAGTTTAAACTGGCCAACCTCATGGTGTTAATTAGTGTCATTTACATTGTACAGTTAACCCTGTTTAGAAGAGGTATAACACAGACTAAAAATAATGAGCTACTAGAGTGATTTTACTTAGCCCGTGAAATAGGGACTACACTATTAGATACTATTGGACATTAATTCCATTGTTTTCTTTTGTTTATAGTTTTGACTATTTAACACTAACTGTTAGATGTTGTTTCACGGGTTAAATAAAATCACTCTAAGACTGGCCTGATTAACAGTAGATTAAGACCTCATTAAATTCTCTTAAACCACGCCCTAACTTAGACTCCGTTTAAACTAGCTCACTAGCTCGGGACCGTACTGGGAGAGTAGCGTTCTAGTGCACTTCTCTCTGCCAGTAATTATTGTCTGTGTAAGGGGAAAAAAAGATGTATAAATATATTTAAAAAAAATACTTACAACATTATAATCCGTTTCAATCCCTTTAGAATAATTTTTAAGTCACCGAATGATAGCAGGTTATCTTGCATTTCACTAGAAATAGAAATCAACAAAAATGATAATAATTAATTAATTATATATGATGTTTTATGATTAAGTAATGTCTATAGGACATCCTGCCCTGATTTAACGCTTTTATCTTTGGCGATGAACACGTATGGGTGTTTTTTTTTTGTGCGCGAGAACATGTTTCGAGCGTGGGTGTGGAACAACTTTGGTCTCAAACAACACGTAAGTACAATCCGGTTTTAAGTCAATAAATCAAATATATTATATTTTACACTTGCTTTTTGGTTCACCATTTTGGATTGCGCGCGCACAATTTGCGGATATAACGAGGGCGCAGGAAAGAATGGGCTGTGAAACGCTCACTGCGCTCTTGTGCGATGTTTGATGCGGAGCGAGACTGGGTCGAGAGCGTCGGGTTCAAAACATGTCGCAAATGAAGCTGATGCATTTCCACTTAGTTTTTGTAGAATGAACATGTCAACATGTTTGTAAAGCTGTATGCAATAAAGAACGGGTTCAATATGTAAAATCAACAACGATTTTATTTAAAATAAGTCGAGCTGCTTAGAAACGCGTTGCTCTTTTAGTGTGGGCGCGAAACGGACAGAGGTCAATTGCCTGCGATCTAAAGCAGCAAAAAAGCGTAATTTTTGGCATATGCATAGAGCAACCTTAGCTTTTTCATCGGTGTAAATTTCATAACTTTTTTAGTTAGACGTTAGAGACGTCAGTTGTTCTCTCCATAATACGGTGAATTTGGTCATTTCAAATAAAAACGAGGAAAAAAGAAATGAACTAAATCGTCTCCAAGTCATTATCGCAAAACGTGAAAAGGAAAAGCGGAAGTTCAAGTTAAAGTTAGCTTGTAGTATGTAGTAGTCAAGTTAGCTTGTGTATATGGAGTACTGAAAAAATCTACAAGAGTCCAGGAAAATTGCTGCAATATTGTTCCTGAAAACAAGTACAACACTTATGGGTGTAATTATACAGTCCTATATATTATTTCTTTAAAACTCACATGTTGACAATGCTTTGTGGGAGAAAAAACCCTCCTTGAATGCGATTTCCATTGAGATTTCTAAAAATACAATTAGAAGTTCGGTACGTAGCTTTAATACGCTAATCTACGTGCTATCTATTAGCCATTCCAACGGCCTGTCTATGATGTTAGTATTTTGTTTTATGTATAAGGTATGAGGTAATTCTCCCGACCCCAATATTCAATTGACCACCCGTCCGGTTTTCTTAGACAATGTCTCTTTTTAGATTTCTGCTTTAAATCTTAATTTGTGTTTACTCTTGCATAAATCTGTTCCAGGTATTTATTGGGTTATAGCTACTTTCAAAATACAAATCACGCCGGGCTGACAGGCATCCAAAATGTGCCACCACATATTTTTTCAGTTTTGAAATCGTCATGTTATGCTCTTTCAGAAGTTGGGATCAAATATCCGATAATAATTTTGGCGCCAATTTTGTGACGTCATTTTCCCGATAAAAATCCCAAAAATGGAAAACGAAAATCTTGCGTACCTGTGTAATAAGGCAAGCCATTATGGTGCAAAATTTGAGGCCAATTGGATAAAAAGTGAAAAAGTTATCTTCTCTCGCGCTGTGGTGGTGCATTTTGGATGCCTGTCCGCCCGGCGTGAAATGCGTACCATTTGGTGTGTATTATAAATGCAATGCTATTCGTTTCTCAAGAGCATTAGTACCCCGCCTTACGACCACCTAGTTAATATGACCACTTCGCCAAAAGAAAAGCTAATTAAAATCAGCGGGGTTCCAATGCATATGCAATTAGAACAATGTATGGTAAAAAAAACTAATAAATCAATAAATCAATAATTATAAATACATGCTAAATACAGCACAAACAATGTAATTATTACATTTCGCACAGTGAAATAAATGTAGCATCACAACTTTATATCCTGTAAAAATATTTGTTATCGACACTGTACTATAACTAATGGTATATACCAACAAAGGCATGTAAAAGTTCCTTACATTGATTTTAGAGACGTTAGATTCCGGAAGGCGTTCATAGGAATTAGCTTCAGTAAGTTCATTGAAAGATCTCTGAAGAAGATAGAGAAAAGCAAGCAAAATATAGAAAGACAGTCAAGAAAAGGCAAAACAAGTAACCAAATTATAAGAAAATGTATGTAATTATTTTATAAATGTTTTTTTTATATCTATAAATAAAATTTTGATCATATAACTCGCGCTCTGATGGTTGAGTTATCGCTTTGCACGAGGCTATGTAAACGCGGTATGACGTATCATTGCATTTTCGTTGGCTTTTTTTATAAAGGCAATATTTACAAGCGTTAAACAAACACTCCAGAAAGTTTGGTAGAATTTTGAAAGTAGTTATGTAAACCGTTTGTTTGCATCAGGCCATGTAAACACACGCAGCCGGCGCTTTCTTTTTCTTAAATTGAATACAGACGTTTAGCTTTCAAGAAGTGTTCTTCTGAAACTCTTTGAACGTGAACAAAAAATGTGGCTGAACTAGTTCAATGTATCCTGGGTGCAGTTTTGCCACATAAAACTGCAACTCGTTGACAATTTTCTGAATAATAAAGGAATTAAACTGCTCAATCTTGCGAAATATCCTCTGATCATGTTTAGCCAACTTGGCCCAAGACCTCGTCTGCTAAAAGTATCAGGATTCAGGCGATATTCCGCACGATGTTAATTACCCAGAACACAACTCGGTCTCTGAGACTCAAGGAATACCTTTAGGGTCACAGCGCCTCCCATATCTTTCAACTTACATTAAGCCGAGTGACGTCAGATTCCTGAATGAGTCTTCCTGTATTGAGCTCAATACGGTTCCCGAAATATATCTGTTAAAAAAAAATGGCTAAATAAGGAAATACAATATTGATATAAATGAACAGAGTCTGGTGTTACGTAAACGAATTAGCGAAACACTATTTTCTTCATTTATTTCTGGGTCAAGTAATAAGCTCATTTCCTTTTGGATTTAAATTTCATTTTAAAAGACTTTTAGTAATAAATTATATCCAAAAGAGTATTGCCATATATTTGACATTATATTGACACAAATAATATCAGTGGAATATCCCATCATGGCAGGAATGGTCAAAATAATAGCGTAATAAAATAGCTAACATATATCATAATGCTTACAGTAGCTTTGTGTTGGATGGGATATCTCGGGGTACTTGCTTGACACCACTGCACTTAACTTTTAACCAAGAGGAGCCAATCCTAGTACAGTTGCACTTATTTGGACAAGCGCCATCACATGCCACCACAAGCCACAGGACCAAGAAGACGTGTTTCAGACTAGCATACATCCCTCCTGTCTGTTGAGACAACTGTTCATAAACAGGCAGTAACTTTATTTGTAATACTCCCAGAAGTGCTAAGTCTGCGATCGGTTAGGCGAATTCCGTGGGCGAAACGCGTAGGAGTGATAAAGACGTTTACAACTAAAACTTTGCAAGTGCTGCTCACTTAACAAAAAAAAAACGTTTGAAAAAAGCGTTAAAAAGAAAAAATTCCGAGACGTAGATAGCCGCTTAAAACACCTGCCGGACTGCGAGTCGCGTGAAATTCGTATGTCTTATTGAAAGATCATTCGCCACCCCTATTACTAGTTTCGCACTTGTTCCAGTATCGATACGTTTCGATCCCAGTAAAAATGTGAATTTTGCCAGCAGTTTCGAGCCTCTGCTTCGCTAGACTGATCAACGTTTATGATAGGAATGATGTTAATCACTACAAGGGTTAGTCGCCAGTTCGAAACCTCAGTTACGGAAGTTATAAACCAATCGAAACGAGTTATAAACGAGCGAAGACTGCAGACAATATACCGTAAAACTCCCAGGGCTCATATTTTGTCCAAAATGTTTTTGTTTTTTTGGTGTAATTTTTTCATCGGAAGGGATTTTGCATTTCAAAAATGTTTGGGGTTATATCTGGAAGAGGTTTTGCGTCTAAAAACAAAGAATACTGCATGAGTAAACTCTTACTGAAACATAATGATTTTTAGTACAAAATAAGTTATCACAAGTCTTTGAGCATACGGCTGAAACTACATAAAATACAGAACAAGCAGTTATACAATAGGGACATTCGGAAGAAGATATATTTTTCTTAAAAGTAGAATAGAGTAGAAGCAGCCTATAAATTGAACTGATCACAATACATTATCCGGCACAAAAAACAGTCTGGTTTTTTTTTTAACAACTTGCAGTTTTACGATATATTGCAGTCTATTGAATGTCCAGCGAAAGTTTTGTATAAAACAGAATTACAGCACAGCTCAGCTAGAATTCTCGAAACTTTAGCAACATTTTTTACCATATTTCCAAAATATAGCTGAGAGGTAGGCTTAAATAAGCAATGAACTTTCACTTCAGGTTCGATCGATGATCAATTCTATCGATATTTTACTCATAATGGTATTTAAAGCCACTTATCAAACATCAAAACTTGACTGACATGTAACTGTGTACCTGTTTTCCTGAGTGCTTGACAGACGTGCGACTCAGCTGTCGGCGACTGGTCAAAGGATTGTAACGATCTGATTGAAACCAAAAAGCATCACTCTTACATGATGTTACGAACCACACGATTTTCTAGAGCCAGCTTTAATTTAGTATAATTATGATAATTTAGATTTTTCGTTGGCTCGAATCGTTCCATGTGGTTTTTTTATGATTATTGAATAAATTGATCTGTTTTGGCCAACACCTGATGGTTAAAAAATGGTTGAAAAATGCAAGTGAAACCACCTTATCTGTTGAAAGGTAAGTGTGTTAAAAAGAATTGGCTTCATCTCAACCCCTTATTTCATTGGAGCCAACTCTTTTAGCATACTTACTTTTCAACAGATGGGTCGCTTGATTCACAGACCCAGCGACCCTAGGTGGTTTCACTTCAATTTTTCAACGTTCAGGTGTTGGTCAAATCAGGAAGCAGTTTTACCAAACTTAAAAAAGGCAACGTTAACGATTCGAGCCTACGCAAGATTTTAATTATAATAATTATTCTAGAGCTCGCTCTCGGTTCGTAACGTCATGTGAAAGTGATGTTCCTTTCGCTTTAATTACATCCTTTCAGCAGTCCGATTGATCGAGTCGCGAAATCATACGAAGCACTCAGGAAAACAAGTGTACATCACGGTCAGTCAAACTTGAAATTCGGTAAGTAGCTTAACTAATGCCATTAATAATGAGTAGAGCAGCTTTTTTAAAAGAAAACCATTGTTTCTGTGATAATGTATTGTAATTCAATGTATACGCTGCTACTACTCTATTCCACTCTAGAGAAATATATATTTTCCCAAATATAACCCCTATTGTATAAACTTGTTTTGTATTTTATGCTCAAAGTCTTGTAATGTCCATTTAACGAGTATAGAACTTAATATTTTGTGTTCCATGTCATTATGTTTAGATAGTTTTAGAGGGTCCTAATAGGGTTTAACTGATAGCTGAGAATTGGACAAAACTTTAACTGTTAGTTCAGTGAGAAAGGACCAAAATTTTAACTGATAACTGAGAAAATGACCAAAATTTTAACTGATACCTGAGAAATGGCCAAAATTTTAACTGATAACTGAGAAATGACCAAATTTTAAACCGATAACTGAGCATCCAGCACCCCTATCAGGACATTCATTTTATCATGCATCATTCTTGTTTTCAGACGTTAACTGACCTCTTCCAAAGACGATCCCAAACATTTTTTAAACACAAAATTCCTCCCGATAATAAGCCCTCTCGAAAAAAGCGCACCAAAACAACCTTTTGGACAAATATAAGCCCGAGTTTTATGGTATATTGTTTGAAGTCTACGCTCGTTTATAACTCGTTTCCCGATGACCCAGAGAAAGTTTGTACAAAACGGAATTACAGCAGAAAATTATTGAAACTTAGCAACATTAAATTACGGCCATATTTCAAAATATAGCTGAAAAGTAGACTTAAACGTTCTTCCAAACCTTGATTACGTAGCTGGTGCGATTTATTTTGGCTCGCGATCGATGGCAAAATTCGTGAGCGGCGAAGTCGCGAAAAAGAGTGGAAACGAGCTTCCTTCCTCCCGCCCCAGCTTTCTCGCGGCTTCGCCGCTCACGAATGTTGCCATCACGTACCAAAAATACCGCCCTATGAAGCAATGGACTTTCACTTCAGGCTCGATCACTTATCAATTACATTGATTCCCGCAGAACTAAGAAGAAGGTACTCTTATAATTCTCACTACTCTATCTTACTGACTTGTATACATAGGCTTTCTTTTTCACCATTAAAGTGATCCAAATAAATTTCCCCCATATATCCATTTACGTGACAAATTTGCCAAGAAAGGTTGATTGGTCGTTAGATTTGCATTATAGCTTCCGTACGTAACTGAAGTTTCGAACTGGCGATTAACCTTTTGTAGCAGATTAAAATAATTCCTATCAGCTGCTAAACGTTCATGATCAGTCTAGCAAACTTCAAATTGTATTAACTGGGATCGAATCGTTTCTATATTGGATGAAGTGTAAAATATTTGCTGAATAGAGGTGTCAAATGATCTTTCAAAAAATACGAATTTTACGGGTCTCCTATTTAAGGATTTTTGAGTGGTTGCCTAAGTCATGGAACTTTTCCTTTTTGTCAAGAACAGTGAGCAGCACTTGACAAATTTTTAGTTGTTAGTTCCAGTAAAACTTCTGGATCACTCCTACTTGTTTCGTCTAAGCGATCGTAGAATTAGAACTTCAGGGAATATTGCAAGCAAAGATGGGATGCCCGTTTATACATGTGTAAGCCATTTTGGAGGAAATAACCAAGTAAAACTCAAATATTTCGCCTTTTTCCAGCTGGTCTCGGATTTACCATTCGCCATTCCTCTGAATGACTCGGAAAAAATCGAATTTGCAAATTTACAAATAAATAACCAGAGTAATAACAGAGCTGCTAAGTCCATCACTGCTGTAGCCATTGTGTTAAATCAGAGTTTGCTTAAATACAGCGGAAAGATCGACTATACCCAGTTCTAAATTAAAATCAAGCCTATTTCTTCCAAAGGCATACATATATGTAAGCTCATGTAGCTTTGACAAAATAATTCGTAGTCTTGTTGTAGCATCAGTCGATGGACACTGGTTGTCCAAAAAATGTCTCGCACATACATGTATACTCACACTTAACCTAAATTCCTTGATTTGGTACGTCCGATGAAGGGCTTAAACGCGCAAAACTTCAGCTGTTTTAACCCTAATTGGCGGTTTTTTCGTTTAACAAGCAGTAAAACAATTTCTTAGTAACTAATCGCCTGATTCTATACTTCGTTATAGTCAGAAAACATCTTCCCTTGTAGTGTTTTGTTGCGGGTTAGTGAAGTGTCCCTGTCGCATCTATCATTCTAGCATGATCACTTATCTCGTCAGCAGACAGGTGGGATGTGTCTGAAACACGTCTTCTTGGTCCTGTGGGCTTGTGGTGGCTTGTGGTGGCATGTGGTAGCGCTTGTCCAAAGAAGTGCACCTGTACTAGGTTTGACTCCTCTTGGTTCAAAGTTAAGTGCAGTGGTGTCAAGCAAATACCCCGAGATATCCCATCCAACACAGTGCTACTGTGAGCATTTTGATATATGTTAGCTCTTATATTACGCTCATACGTTGACCGTTCCTGCGTGTGATATATATATATTCCACTGATATTTATGTCAATATTTGGCAATGCTCCTTTAGAAGTAATTCATTTTATTACTAAAAATCTTTCAAAATGGCATATAAATCCTAAATAAAGGAGCATAATCAGTAGACTGGGACATAAATAACGAAAAATCGGTTACGTAACGCCAAACTCGCTTAGATCATTATTTAGCCATTTTCTAACGGAAATATTTCGGGGACTAAAGTCAATTTTGAGTATAATACAGGAAGACTCGTTCAGGAATCTGACGTCATTCCGCTTGATGTAAGTAGATATGGGAGGTGCGCAGTGACCCTAAATGTATTCATTGGGGCTCGAGGCTCAGATACCGAGTTGTGTTCTGGGTACAGGGGCGGATCCAGGAATTTTTGATAGGGGGGGATGGCAGGATTTTTCCCAAAATGTGAAGCAGAGGGATAATTTTTGGAAGTAGACGGCAATACTGAGTTATTACTAAAAGGCGCGTAGGGGAGTGTTTGGAGGCCTCCCCCAGAAAATTTTTGAGATTTCAGGCTCTGAAAAGTACATTTTGGTGGATCCTGGAGATGGTTTTGCTATGGATAATGGTGAAAGCAAAAAACTCATCAGGTCTGATAGGGGGGTCCGGACCCCCCGACCATCCCCCTGGATCCGCCACTGGAGTAATTAACATCGCGCGAAATATCGCCTGATGCTAGCAGACAAGGGCTGTAGGCCGAGTTGGCTAAAATCAGACGATATTTCGCAAGATTGAGCAGTTCAATTGCTTTATTATTCAGCTAATTGTTACATGGCCTGATTTAAACAAACGGTTAATATAACTACTTTCAAGTTCTACTAAAGTGGGGTGTTTACATTAGGCTAGGTAAACATTGCCTTTATAAAATAAAGCCAACAAAATGCAATGATACTTCGTACGGTGTTCCATAGCCTCGTGCAAAACGACAACACAACCAATCAGAGCTCGCGTTACATGTAGAAGATCAAAATTTTATGAAAAAAGATTTGCTTATAATTTATTTGTTTTCTTTGCCTGTTCTTGACTGTCTCTATATATCTTTCTTGTTATTTTTTTTTCTATCTTCTTCAGAGATCTTTCAAAGAACTTACTGAAGCTAATTCCTATGAACACCTTCCGGGATCTAACGTCTCTAACATCGATGTAAGGAACTTTTACATGCCTTCATGTTCTGGTATATACCATCAAGGGCACCCAACATATAGTTTAATTCGGTGGAATATCTGTTTGGAAGACCTATAATCGCCTTAGATATTTGGATTAAATTGTGATAAAAAGCTGGAATAGGGAAATGTCATCTTGAACTTTCTTAATATGGGAAAAGCAATGCCTGTTGTTTTCGGAGAGATAAAAATGTCATTTTGGGTACAAAAATAGGCCAGCTAGGATTTTCGGAAAGGTAAAAGCAGCTCATAAATTCGGGTATTAAGATTTCGTCCCCTAAAAATTTCGGTCACTTTAATAATAATAACTTTATTGACCGCCTGTCACAAATTCAAAGCGTGAACATGACTTTGTTCCGCTGCACTATACTTTGCGTCACTGGGTCTCATAAGAGGCGATTGAATACTAGTCATGTTGTTTGTCTAAACTGAAAAGTGCCATGTAATGGAAACAGCACTTTCGTAAACAAACTTTTGTCACAAGCCTTCTTTCGGTTAATTAATTTTAAGTGAATAAATTGAATAGCAGTCATCAGTACAGACAGTACTAAAGAAAAGATTGCACAGACACAAAACCAAACGTTAATGAGTTAATGTGACAACCACGTCAAAAACAAGCTCACTGCGTGACGTACTACCCAGAACCCTCATTTTTACAATCAAAGGTCATGTTTTGCTCACGTGTAAAAATATGATGATCATGATATCTGGCCAATCACACACTGGCTATCACGTACGTGCACGTGCAAATGGAACTGACTAAAATTACTGCCTCGTGTGTCATTCATTCCATGTGCTTTTTAAGCTCAGTTGTAGCATCAAGGTTATAAACAAAATTTACCTTCCTCCCTCCCTTCCCTTGCTGGGGTCCTGGTTGTGTAGCCTGCGAATACTGCCGACTTCGTTGCGAGCATTAACTGAGCATTGAGGTAACACAAACTGCACAAACGTTACGCGCATATTTATGTCAGACTAGCTAATTTCAGCCCAAGCTTCGTTTCGGTAATGGAAACTTTATCATGAACGAATTCACAAAGCAACAAATATGAAAATAATACCTGGTGGATCCAAGATGGTTGATTCTATGACGTCATAATCAATAGTGTCACGCAACTATACACGCGTCAGTCAGATCAGATTACACTCGATGTACGCGAAGAAACATAGCGTTCAGTTATTTTTAGGGAGTTATCTCATCATTTTATTGTGATTTAAAAAAATTACTGTTTTAAGTAATAATAGTTTGCTATTTAGGTAGAGAAACAATAAACAACACTTTCCTGAATCCACAAAACTTTGTTTGTCCCAAAATGAATTTTATCGGGTTGCATCGGACTAGTATTTCTATTTTCGGTTCTATTGCTGTGAAAATCTTATTCTCGTAAGATTTAAAACATTGTCCTAAGAAGCGTTTCATACTATCTGGGTGACGTAACTAGAACCCATAATAAAATATCAGTACGTTTCGTGCATACACAGATATAAATCTGGACTGGGTTGAGATGAAGCGGACCCTTTTTCGCATACTTCCCTCTCAGCAAATAAGGTGGTTTCACTTACATTTTTCAACCATCAGATGTCAAAACTGAGAAATTAATTTTTTTATTAATAATCATAAAAAACGTACGAAGATTCGAACCTACGCAAGATTTTAATTCCTCGCGTAGCGGGGTTTATAATTCTGTCCTCCAAGAGCTCACGCGGGAGGAAATCTCGTGTTGCCTTTACGGTCATATTTATTTATTTATTTATTTATTTGTTTGTTTGTGGAGTTGGGGGATGGCGTGACGTCACACGGCGCGCTCGTGGCCAAATGGCTTAAGGCGCTAACTCTCGCCCTCAATCCTGAAGATCAGATTTAAAGTTCTAATCCTAAAGGGTCCTTTTTTAATTGTTTTTTTTATTTAGGTTCGAATCCGGGCCGTTCTTTTTTTTTTTTTCACTGACAGAATAATATCTTTCTCATGTTTTCAAATGTTTCCTTAACAAGAAAAGGAAATGTTCTTTGCATGAAATAATTATAATTGATGCAAATCTGTAGTCGGAAATTCAGGACATTCTTAGCGGTATCACGCAAGTTACTCGTCCACTGGGCAGTCGTTCGTCGAGAAAACAAGACCGTAAACAGTATAAAAGGGCAGATGTCGGGAGACCAGCGAGCTCCAGTCGATCTCTAAAGCCTGCTTATCACCCTCACACCCCAACAATAATTAATCCCCATCACAGATTCGCGAGGACCCATGCGAATCACATATTACTAGTTATAATTATAATATTATTATAGAGCTCGCTCTAGGTTCGAAACATCATGTGAGAGTGATGTTTCGTTCGCTTTACATCCTTTCAATAGTCGTGGACTGAGTCGCTAAAGCCACGCGAAGCACTCAAGAAAAGATATACATGTCAGTTCAAGCTTAGTGTTTGGTAAGTGGCTTATAATTATTTAAAGCTTCTTCTTTGGCTTCTTTATAAAAAAAACGCAGTGTTTATGTAATTATGTATTGTTTATTTAGTAATTCAATGTATATACGCTGCTTCTACTCTATTCCACTCTAAAGAAAGATATCTTTTTCAGAATATAACCCCTTATTGTAGAGCTTGTTTTGTATTTTATAGTTACAGTATGCTATAAGGCTTGTAATGTCCATTAAACGACTATTGAACTTATTTTGTGTTCTAAATCTTTATGTTCAGAGAGTTTTTGGCAAAACATGCCTGTCAAAATATGACATGGTAACAGCTAGTTCCGTGAACAATGACATGTCAGACCAAATTGTTCCCAGATAAATTTCAGGAAAAGTCAAAAAGTTTGGCGGCTTTTACTTCAAAGCTATTAACGGTCAAAGGCCAGATCCCCCAGGTCTGAATAGGGTTAAGCTGCTCTTAGAATTCTCAATACTGACATGTAGGGTTTTTTTTACCGTTAAAGTTTTCCAAATAAATTTGGTTGACATATAACAATTTATGTGACAAATTAAAAACATAGGTTGATTGGTATTAGATTAGTCAGCTGCTTCTACTCTATTCTTGCTTACGTAACTGAGGTTTCGAAAGTGATAAACGTGATAAGTCTAGCGAAGCAGAGGCTCGAAACTGTTGGCAAAATTTAAATTTTATCAACTGTGATCGAAACTTATCGATATTCAAACGAGTGCGAAAGTTTTTCTAAATGAATATGAATCGAATTTGGCGCAATCAGGAGACTGAAGGGAGATCAGAGCACAATAATCACTAGATTAATATAGATAATCACGTTTCCTCGTAAAATTAAGGATTAATATCACTTTTGTTCGCGTAGCGACGATCGGGGCAATTTCTGATATTACTAATCATAATAAAAACACAAGTGGATATTAATCCTTCATTTTACGAGGAAACATGCGATTACTTGTTAATAACGTAAGGGCAAAATTAGTATGATTAAGTCTTCAGGTGATCATCGGAAATCTTCGGAAGTCTTCGGGTGATCTTTGGAACTCTTCTAAAATCTTCGGGTCATCTTCGGCGATAATATTCGGGTCAACTTCGGAAATCTTCGGACCATCTTCGGATATTCTCGGAAGTCTTCGGGACATCTTCGGAAATCTCAAGTCTTTGGGTCATCTTCAGATATCCTCGGAACTTTCCTCGGGACATCTTCGGAAATCTTCGGAAGTCTTCAAGTCATCTTCGGAAAACTTCGGAAGTCTTCTGGTCATCAACTTTGTAATCTTCGGAGGACCTTAGTCTTCGGAGGACAGTCGAACCTCTCCTTACGGACACCTCTCTAATACGGACACATCTACGGACAGCTCCCTTGGCAAAATATCCATATAATATTCTCTATAAAGAAAAAACGGACAATAAATCTCGGCTCCAGAATTGTTCCGTTGTCCATACAATAAAAGTAGTATTTGTTTTCAATCAGTTTATCGACTGTCGCCATTTATCTTTGAGATTTCTTATCGTCAGTGGATCATTTAAAGTGACGTCATAATTATGACCTCTATAATATGGACACCTCTCTAATACGGACACTTTGCTCCGTCCCTTCGTATTATAGAGGTTCAACTGTAATTTGCCCTCAAGGCAATTACAGTGCATTGGACTTCCGCAGAAAATATTTCCACCATATGCACATACATGTATACTCACTCAACCTACATTTTTCTTAATTTACTTACATGTAACAAGCAGCAAAACAGTTTCTTAGTAACTAATCGCTCGGCCCGGTTGTTCGAAAGCCGATTAACGCTAATCCAGGATTAAAAGTTAAATCAAGCTTTTTCATTTCTCTTGTATAAGTGTTTTTCTCTGCTAATGTTTTGTTAAGTTTAAGATTAGTCAAAGTCAAAACAGAAAGACAAAAAATATAAACAGAAAACCTCACTGAAAAGTTACAAAACTGAAATCAAAATTCACGCTAATCCTGGATTAGCTTAAACGTCCTTTGAACAACCCTTTATTATATTCAGAAAACATCTTCCCTTGTAGCGTTTCGTTGCAAGTTAGTTCGTCAGCTATCATTTTACCCTGATCACTGACTTGTCTCAGCAGACAGGCGTGATGTGTCTGAAACACGTATTTTTGATCCTGTGGCTTGTGGTGACATGTGATAGCGCTTGTCCAAAGCCGCTTAAGAAGTGCAACTGTACTACGTTTGGCTCCTCTTGGTTCAAAGTTAAGTGCAGTGGTGTCAAACACGTACCCCGAGATATCCCATCCAACACAAAGCTACTGTAAGCATGTTGATATATATATTATTTTGTATATATTAATATTATTATATTGATGTAATATTCCACTGATATTTGTGTCAATATCTGGCAGTACTCCTTTGGATGTAATTCATTTTATTACTATAAATATTTTCAAATGAAATATAAATCCAAAGGAGCTTATTAACAACTGGCCAGAAATAAATGAAGAAAAAGTGTTTCGCTATTTCGGTTGCATAACGCCAGACTCTGTTCGTTTAGATCAAGATTGTATTTCCTTATTTAACCTTTTTTTTTACAGAAATCTTTCGGAAAACCTATTGAGTTCAATTCAGGAAGACTCGTTCAGGAATCTGACGTCACTACGCGTAATGTAAGTAGATATTCCTTAGGGAGACCCATAGACCGAGTTGTGTTCTGGGTAATTAACATCGCGCAGAATATCGCCTGTTACTTAGGCTAAAATCAGACGATCGTCGTCTGATTTTTGTAAGATTGAGAAGGATAATTGTAATCTTATTCAACAAATTATCAGTTTTATATGGCAAACTACAAATACCGCAGGATATCCGACGTGTGCGGATGACAGATAAGGGTTTCCGCCATAGGCTCGAATTCCGCCTCTCTCTCAAGTCCGGTCTGCGTTCCTCTCCGAGCGTAAGTAGTCTCATTTTCCCGAACAGCGGCTGGGCCATATATGTATATGGACGTCGTGACAGGCTGGTAGGCAGGCAGTTAGTCTGTCCTGGAGGAGATTCACACGGCGTTAACCACCCAGGATACATTGCATTGCTTTCTCAGATCAGTCTAAACTCATGGCTAGCTGGAGATATGCCAAGCTATAATTGTTCAGAGAAACCCTTACAGTTTGTCACAGCTCTAGCTGGTCTTAAGCCGGATAGCTCAAAATACAAACTTCAAATAAACTTTTGCTGCTTCTGGTTATGTAGGCTGAAAGAATGTGATCCGAAATTAAGTAATTTATTACGCTATCTGAGATATATTCACGAATTAGAAAACAATAGCAATACTAACCACAGTTAGCCAAAACATGGGAGCCTCTTGAACCTTTCTTGTAACATCCATTGTATTGTAATGTAGTGTACGGTAATGTAAGTAATGTCAGTTATATAGTATGTATATAGTAAAAATAAACACAATATATAATATTGTAATATAAGTTAGTAATGTATTGTACTACGTATTGTAAGTAAAGTGTAACAGTGTTGTAAAAGAGCAAATAAACTGTTAAAAAAGGATACATGGCCTGATGCAAGCAAACGGTTTACATCAAACTTTTTCTTCTCGTGTTTGTCATCAGGCTATGTAAACAAGAAGCGGCCGTTTTCTATTTATTTTATAAAATAAAGCCAACAAAATGCAATGATACGTCATAACCGTGTAACATAGCCTCGTGCAAAAAGACAACACAACCAATCAGAGAGCCCGTTATATGGTCAAAATTTTATAAAAACATTTTTTTAGATAATTTCTAGATAATTTCTTTCTTTGCCTTTTCTAGGCTGTCTCTATATATCTTTCTTGTTTATTTTTTATATCTTCTTCAGAGATCTTTCAAATAACTTACTGAAGTTAATTCCAAAGAACACCTTCCGGGATCTGACGTCACTAACATCGATGTAAGGAACTTTAAAATGCCTCCATGTGTTGTCATATAATATTAGGTACAATACCGTGTAGATAAAAACAAATATTAGAGGTGATAAAAGTTGTGATTTTTTTCACTGTACGAAATGTAATAATTACATTCTTTTGTTCTGTATTTTGCATGTATATTTTAATATATTTCGCATACATTATTCCGCTTTTCTTTTGGGAAGTGGTCGTATTAACGTAGGTGGTCGTAAGGCGGGTTTCTAATGTTCTTGAGAAACAAATAGCATTTATATTACACACCAAATAGTTGTACACATTTGCATTTTACCATCGATTTCAGTGTTACGCGACCGTTTAAAAGAAAACTCCTCTGAGTGGTTTGCAAAATATTTCCGTCAATCATACATGCCACACCTTATATGGAAGTGTCCGAGCGCGAGTAAACACCTTCCATATAAGGTATGACATGTATGATCAGGACGCAAATATTTTGCAAACCGCTCAGAGGAGTTTTGATTTAAACGGTCGCGTAACAGTGAAATCGATGGTAAAAGTAGCTAAGGCCCAGTTCAGACGCCGTACTTCACATGAGCCGAATCGAATTCGATGAATTAAATTCATGTGAGGTACGGCTTCTGAATCAATTCGGAACGGCTGAATGAATTCGGATCGGCTCAGCCGTTCCTCCCGCCTGGCTCAGCCAGGAATAACGGCTGTGGAGCGGCTTTGATTCAGACGCCGAACTTCACATGAGCCGAAACAAATGCATGAATTATTATAATGTATTTTTTAATATAACAGCAATTTTCCCTATTAATTTAAGTTCGGCTGAATTAAGCTCGGCGTTTGAATCAATTCAGCCGGTCCAAATTAATTTGGGTCGTAGTCCAAGAATATGGTGAAATAATTGCTCATCTTGGGGTACAAGCATGAAACTTGGCACAGTGATAGAACTTCCCGTACTACATAATTTTGGATGTGGAGGCACTCGCCAAAATGGGTACTTCCGTATTTTCAGCTATGACATAAATTATCTTTGATCTCCAAAGCATAGAACTGCTTTACACCGTTATATAACTACCAATTCATGTGGAAAAAGTTGAAAAGGATATAAAGGACACTTGTATCTTGAGGTTGAACTACTTGTCAATTTCATGCAAATGCATAGACCTGTAAAGTGAGGTTTTTGCATAGATAATTACAATTTTGAGTCTTAGCATTATATGTAATATCTTAGTCTAATATATCTGAACAGTTCCAAACGGGTAAGAGACTTTCTAAAATTCATATCACAGGAGGAGCTACTTCGAATATTCACGATGAAAGTGTGTAAGGGTGTTTATAGAGCCTGAGTCAGCACGAAAACGAGGCTAAAATCAATATCTTGATTTTAATACCATTTGACCGAAAATATTATTTTATCGAGACACGTTGGCTCTGTCTATGACTTGAACATTTTAAGACCACCAATACTTCTAAAGATATACCACGGCCGGCCTATCACGCGATAGTGAATTTTGAGAAATTCAAGTGAAAATGGGGTGCCCCTGAGAAACTCAACATTACGTGTCACTGGATTTCTCTAATGGGGGCTATTCAAATCTGCCCTCATGCACACCTGAAACATCATTTTCGGATTAAGGCAATAAATAGCAAAATGGGTCAATCCTCCTATTCTAAACTAAGGCCCTTCATTTGCATAATTTGTACCTATTTACACTGAGCATATTGTTCAGTTACTGGGACGGACATCACTCATCACGTGTTCAATAGATCAAGAGACAACAACTTCTAAAACTTCATTTTGCTGCTCGAGTTGTCAGCAATTATCATTATCTTAGACTTAAAATGTAGAAATGAAAATTCTTCGCGGGGGGTATAATTTGGCAATTTGTAACATTGTTTTAAACACGGAAGATTCTCTCCAGAGAAGTGCCTCCACATCCAGAATTACTCAATACCCGAAGCTCTATCACTCTGCCAAGTTTCATGCTTGTACTCCAAAATGAGCAATTCACTCAAAATTTTTTTTCACCAAACTGCTGCACTATCGGCCTAAATTCGAATTTGATTCGGCTCATGTGAAGTACGGCGTCTGAACTGGGCCTAAGCTACGCCTAATAAATACCAGCCAATATCTTATAATTGTTGTTTCAGAAATCTAAATGGAAATCGCATTCAAGGAGGGTTTTATCTCCCAGTGAGAATTGTCAACCTGTGAGTTTTAAAGAAATCATAAATAATTAACCCAAAAGTGTCGTATTACAGCACTTTGCCAGGACTCTTGTTGTAGATTTATCCAGGGCTTGCAGGGATTTCCGGTTCCTACTAAAAAGTCACTCATTTTCAGGAGATCCAAGGACTTGTAAACTGCCTGAACAAAATTGGCTCTCCAAGCCATACGGACACTGAGTTTCACACAAGCGTACTCGTGTACTCACAAACAGACGCTCAAAACGTTAGAGCACGTTCAAACGCACAAAATAATTTATTACATGCAAGTGTTTATCCCTGAAGGTGAAAATGCTCAATCACAGCAAGATCAAGAAAGTAAGATAAAAAATTAATTAAAAAAAAAAAGATCTAGAAAGACCTTGTTTTATAATCTTGTGGGTTTTCCAATTGTCCAATGATATTGGTGATTTGCATCTGTTGTCATCAAAATTCTAAAATCTAAACTGTTAATCCTGCAACCCTCTTATTTTAGCATATTCTAGATATAGAAAACATTTTCTCTATACAAATTTTGGTATTGATTCAGTACTTCGTTTTCGAAAATAAAGCGTTTTGAAAATATATTTTGTTGATTTATATTTCTAGTGAAATGCGAGAGAACCTGCTATCATTCAGTGACTTAAAAATTATTCTAAAAGGATTGAAACGGCTTGGAGTTTTGTAAGTATTATATATATGTATATATCTAGTCAGATCCTTTTCCCTTACAACAAGCATACCGACCATAAAATACGCCGTTACAAAGGCAAATAATCACTGTACGAAAACATCGATCATATATTAGATTTAGTCTCCGGGCATTTCAAGTAACAAACAGATGCATTTTATAAGTCAATTAGGCCGGCTTCAGTGAACTTCCATTTCTTATTAGATTTATCTAAGAGAGGATGATCATCCTCTCTTGATTGATATAGTCTAGTTCGTTATTCTTTTGAGCTATATATTTGGCTCTGAATTTTAACCAGTCATGACAATTCTTAAATTTATAAATTAAAAGTTTGTCATTTTACCCTTATACTCAAATGCTTAACCCTATTCTCTGCCTGGGCTTTTTTTTCGTTCGTGAACCTGGGGGGGGGGGGGGGGAGGGGGCAGATAGGGGCAGATAGTGCCCCCCCATCTCGAAAAGTATTGACGCTATGAAAATGAAACTTACATGGTGTGTAAAGCATCCAAAATCACGTGTCAATTATGACGTCATACACGCCATAATGACGTCATACATTAAAAAATCCGCCATCTTGGATCCTAAATCTTGGACTTCTAAATTGTTCAGAGATGTCAGAAAATCTCCAAATTTGTTTTGAAAAAAATCAAGAAAAATATAAAGATGATAAAACGGCAAAGATTTTGGAAGGATTTCATCGTAAAAAGCAAAACAAATTATGAAAACTGAAAATTAAGCTAAAAAATCAACAAATTTGGGTAAAACGATCTGTATCTCGAAAAGTATTTGTGCTATAAAAATGAAACTTATGTGGTGTATAAAGCATTCAAACAGGTTTATTTTAGTGGCAATTGCGAATCAATTATGATATCATATCACGCCAAAATAACGTCATACTTTAAAAATGTCCGCCATCTTGGATCCGCCATCTTGGATTTTTAAATTGTTCAGAAATTTCAGAAAATCACCAAATTTGATTTGAAAAAATCGAAAACAATATAAGGATGCAAAAATGGCAAAGATTTTGGAAGAAACTCTTCGTAAAAAGCGAAAATCTCACGAAAGCGGAAATTTAAGCTGAAAATACCAAATTTGGCTAAAACGGCCTGTCAAAACTTGGTTGCCATGGAAACATCAAGTCACGTGATCAAAAAATTGGCACACCAAAATTTTTCCAGATAATTTTTAGGAAAAGTCGTAAGGTTTGGCTATGATTGCTTGAATGCTCTTTAAGTACGATAAATTTGAAGTCAGCGCGGGAACTTTCTGCCCCCCCCCCACCCAGGCAGAATAGGGTTAATTGAATTATAATTTAAATATAAACTAGTGTGAATTATCCTAATTTCATTCATCTCTACAGGAATATCGAGCATAATAAAATTGGTCCTAACCTCACAAGGGACGTTTTTGCTGGCTTTGATAACATGGGTTATCTGTAAGGGTTTTTTTTTATCATTTCTATAACGTGTGTTGATTATTTCTATAATTGTGTTTTTTTTAGCATACTATACAGCTGTTTCGAGAAAGATTGTCCAAGCTGAAAGGTAGTCTGCGATATAATCAATACATTTTAATAAAATTACTTTACAAAATACGTGTTGAAACTACTGTTGTGATTTTTTGGTTACACGCAAACATCTCGCTATTCATGGTTTTACTCCTGAACATTGCTGCGTACGCTCTTAGGCTTCTGTTCGATCGGACAACCTTTCTCGAATTAGGGACTGTGCAATAATTATCAGGAGGGGGGGGGGGGGGTTGGAAAATGGGCTTCATGTAGCCAAATATTAGGTAATACCCCCCCTCCTAAAGGAGTGAATTTAGTTATTGCCCCCCCTATAATCAGTCAGAAATTATGTACGACCCCCCCCCCTCTGGTTTTCCAACCCCCCCCCCCCCCCCCTCCTGGTAATTATTGCACAGTCCCTAAAGTGAAGAGCGCCATACCGTTGCCACTCGACAAAGCTTTTGATTAATTTTTGACAATCTTATTGACAACTCTTTGACGACTTTCCGATGGGTTTCATTAATTTGAGCAATTTTATAGTCATGATTTTAACCCTATTCTGCCTGGGGGAGGGGGGCAGAAAATGCCTGCGCTGATTTCCAATGTATCGTACTCAAAGAGCATTCAATTCAAACTTTATGACTTTTCCTAAAAAAAATTATCTGACAACGTTTTGGTGTGTCAATTGTTTGGTGTTTTTATGAAGAGTTTCTTCTTTTTATGAAGAGTTTCTTCCAAAATCTTTACATTTTTTGCATCCTTATATTGTTTGACTATATTATTTTCCTTTTTACGATGAAATCCTTCCAAAATTTTGCCGTCCGTTTTAGCATCTTTATATTTTTCTTGATTTTTCAAATCAAATTTGGAGATTTTCTGACATTTTAGAAACAATTTAGAAATCCAAGATTTAGGATCCACGATGGCAATTTTTTTAAATGTATGACGTCATTATGGCGTGTATGACGTCATCATGGCGTGTATGACGTCATAATTGACACGCGAATGGCACTAAAATAAACATTTTTGGATGCTTCACACATAGCCTGCGGGCAGACGACTCCTATTTCCTTGCTTCACGCGCAAAAGGGTCGTCTGCGAAATAGAGATTACTTCATGGTTAGTTCGCTTGTACGATTTTTATTCACGAGTTGTGAAGAATAACAAACGAACGAGCGAGCGCAGCGATTTATTACATGAGTACTGAGATATTACAATGTTGAGTGAAAAAAAATATTTTTTCAGCATCGCCGTCGCCGGAGCGAAAGCAAAGTTTCACATTCTTAACTCAGCTCAACTGCAAATAATTCGGCAAGTTTAATTCGACATCAAAAATATTCTACAGAGCAAATAGTCAGCTGATCAATTCAAGAAATGCAATTAAAATGTACTCCAGTCAGTAAACGAGGAATGAACATGATTTTGTTTACATCCACGGCACAAAAATCACTTGCTGACCAGTCAGTTATGCTTTGCATGCAGCCGAGTTCGTAGCTGAATGAATGAATCAAAGTTTTGTCGACTTTCCGTGGATTTCGATATAAAATCGATCCATAATCGATATTAATTACCTTCCCCCACATTACCTGAAGTAAGTTGACGGCAAATTTCCCTTCGCCGCTTTCCAGAAGCGAGCTCAATCCGCCACGAAAGTTTTTGAGACGACACTTCAATAAACGGCAGTCGGACGAATGTTGTGTTTGTTGATGTCAGGCTTTCGGCCGCTTCGGTTCTTGTTATTTGGTCCATTACTTACATTCCCTGTTGGGAGTTTTTCATTGTATCTTGAACTATTTTCTTGACATTTAAAAAGTTCTCCCAATTCCGTCGGAACGAATCTTGAAACCTTGTTTAAATTTACAGCGACAAACAACTGTCAACTAATGGCGGGAAAATCTAATACGATTTTTTTTTCACCAGTGAGTTTTCGCCGTTCGCGTTTGTGATTGGACGAACGACTTATTTTCACTAGTGAGTTTTCATCGTTTGCGTTGCCTATTGGCTAATGGATTTTATGTATCATTTATACGCAATCATTTTTTCGTGAGTAAATCTCAGTACTTATGTAATAAACGGCGTTCCTAATCGTGTTAATGCAGAAAAGCTCTTCGATCGCGGAAAAAGCTCTTCGTTCGTACAGGAACGCTTGCTACGCAGGCTAATTGGTTGCTTGACAGTAGGCATTGTTTAGAATCAACTCGGATTGGCTATCGTCCGAAATACTCGAGATAATTTATGCTGCATGAATTCAACGAAGCTAAAACATGTCGGTGATGTTCGGTGATGTCGTGTGATTGTGTGTTGTGTTTTTCGCCGATCGTGAATCATAACGACAAACAAATCTTACAGCAGATTTCAGTGCTGTGTGTAGACCCCGGTTTTTTCGAACATGATTCGCCCGCTATGATTCGCCCGTCATGATTCGACCGAGAGGTTACCAAGCAGTAAGACGAACGATGAAAGTTTTGCACGAAGACCCACGCTGGCGGGTGATTTATCATCAATATTTGTACGGAAGTTCTATAAAGGAAACAGCTAGATGTCTTTTTACAAGTACCAGCCTTGTATCAAATATTCACAGGTTGTATGGGAAGCGTAGCGAGGTAAACCGGCAAAGAAGAAGAGTAAGGCAAAGTTATAAAGTTTTATGCGCCGGAAGTTTGAACATGTTGAATGTTTATGGTATTTTATATCGAGTGACATGTACAAGTTGTTGAAAGTCAAACATTTCTTTATCTGATACTTGAATAGATAGAGAAAACAAAACTCTGGAGGCAATGATAAGGAGTAAGCCGGAACTGTTTACAGACGAGTATCAAGGCTGGTTTCGTGCACAGTTACACGGGTTAGTATTGCAACTGATTGCAACTTGTGCAGGTCGATACTACGCCTTGGATTTACGTATGAAAAGGTAGGTCTTATCTCAATGAATTTTCCGTGTTTTGCATGTAGGAATTAAAGTGTGCAGCCAGTACATAGAACTCCAATGGTCCAGTGGAGAAAAGCATTCTTGACTTTTTGACGTCGTTGACGGCTGTACGAACAGCGGTTTCGGTAGTTCGCTATTGTTATATTTGTAAGTTCCTTCAGAAATTAACGTTTGATATCCAGTCATAAAGAATATATAAAATTTTTCTGACACATTACATATTTTGTGAGGCCATTCAGAAGGATATCTTGGTCCTTGCGGCTTGCAAATCTGATCGATGCGATTGTAAATTGACCTAAATTAACAATAACAATAGCGAACTACCGAAACAGCTGTCAAGTACAGCCGCCAAGAAGTCAAGAAGTCAAGAATGCTTTTCTCCACTGGACCATAGGAGTTCTATGTACTGGCTGCACACTTTAATTCCTACATGCAAAACACGGAAAATTCATTGAGATAAGACCTACCTTTTCATACGTAAATCCAAGGCGTAGTATCGACCTGCACAAGTTGCAATCAGTTGCAATACTAACCCGTGTAACTGTGCACGAAACCAGCCTTGATACTCGTCTGTAAACAGTTCCGGCTTACTCCTTATCATTGCCTCCAGAGTTTTGTTTTCTCTATCTATTCAAGTATCAGATAAAGAAATGTTTGACTTTCAACAACTTGTACATGTCACTCGATATAAAATACCATAAACATTCAACATGTTCAAACTTCCGGCGCATAAAACTTTATAACTTTGCCTTACTCTTCTTCTTTGCCGGTTTACCTCGCTACGCTTCCCATACAACCTGTGAATATTTGATACAAGGCTGGTACTTGTAAAAAGACATCTAGCTGTTTCCTTTATAGAACTTCCGTACAAATATTGATGATAAATCACCCACCAGCGTGGGTCTTCGTGCAAAACTTTCATCGTTCGTCTTACTGCTTGGTAACCTCTCGGTCGAATCATGACGGGCGAATCATAGCGGGCGAATCATGTTCGAAAAAACCGGGGTCTACACACAGCACTGAAATCTGCTGTAATCAAGGTCGCGGAGAATTTAAAGATTATGAAGAACCCTTTCTCTGCAGTTTGCGATTCACTTACCATCGCCGTACATCTGTAAACAAGAAGCGGAAGCGAAGAGGACTTTACAAAGAGAAACTTTTAAATGACTACAGTTCTAAAGCTTGCAGGGCAGGACTGACAGTTACTGTAAAGAAGAAGGCCCAAGCACTTGGAAAGAGGACAGTGTGGAAACGTCGGCTTCTACCGAGAAGCGAATTATTTTGGACGAATCGTTTTCTTATTCGCCCAACAGTCGAACTTGAATATCAACCGTGAGGATTCTGTTGAAACACTGTACAATTTGCATTACATATATTACTCCTGTTAGACCTGTGACCTTGAAGCGATCAGATCAAGATTTTGCCACTGTAAATACAGTAAACGTAAATAAAACTGTGAAGTTAATAAATTTATGCGAAATTTAAAACCCGAACAGCAGGGTGCTGGAACACGATTAGGAACGCCGTTTCGCAGACGACCCTTTTGCGCGTGAAGCAAGGAAATACTGAGGAGTCGTCTGCACGCAGGCTATTTACACACTGTATAAGTTTCATTTTCATAACGTCAATACTTTTTGAGATACATAGGGGGGGGGGAGGGGGGGGGACACTAATGGATTTTACGTATAACGCATTTTTCGCAATTGTTTTTTGTGTGAATAAATCTCAGCATCTATGAATTAAAAGTAGATAAGATATTGTGCTAATCTTTTTCACTTTACATTGTGTAGAAATATTTGATTTGTCTGATTCGTTTTGAAATTTTGAATCCTTTCCGATAAATTATACTGAGGAAGAAGTCAACTCATGCAGTTGTATATTATTGGTCGCCAAGATTATTGAGGAAAAGCCAACTTTGTTTTCTTTCGCGATCGTCTGCACTATTGAAAAGGTTGAGGAATTTTTTTTAAGTTATTACTAAAATTCAAAATCGCACTACAGTGTCGCTTGAAAAAAGAACAATTTTATTCACGGTAACTTGTCAATTGATGTCGATTAGTAAAAGAGTTTTAAAAATTGTTATTCTGCCTGTTAAAGTAAACCGAAACGTCTCAACGGAATCAATGGAACCAGGAGCATATCACCCCGGAGCCTCTACTGATCTGCACTGATTAATGACAACAGCGTAGTTACACCTTCGGCTATTTTTAGAATCCTTCTCCCGCGAAAAGATTTCCTTGTACATCCGCGGACAATAGTGATAATTCGTAGTAACGACATTCCGTCGTTCTAATTTTATTCTACGTTCCTCTCGTCCATTCCTGGTTTTATTTTTAATCTGAAACATGAATGACAACCTCGTCCTCATGCTCGCAACGGGTGATTTATGCGGCAAAAGTAATTCTAAAAATAGCTCAAGGTGTAACTACGCTGTGTCATAGGGCCATTAAGGGAGATGGAGGCTCCAGGGTGATATGCTCCTGACGGAACCTATTAAAGTTGTATAAAATATTTCAAAAACTGATCAAAAACTTTGTCGAGTGGCAACGGTAGGGCGCTTTTCATCACGTTCTTGACATGTATACAGTTCAGTCCTTTTGCCGCGGGCTAATGTATTTATCATTTATATTCAGACACTTACGAGGTTGCCACCTGGAAAACATCGAGAACGGGACTTTCCGTGCAATGAAAATATTGGCTCATCTGTAAGTTAGCTTTGTGGTGCACCGAAACCATGAAGGAAACATTGTTCCTTCACTCTATTTTTATTAAGAAAAATGTTGCTTAAGATGGCATATCAATTGTAAGCAATACAGGTATTACTTGTATTTGGGTCTTCTGGATCTTACGTTACTTAAACTTCACCTTTTTATTTATTGACCGACTGACAGATAGACGGACAGACAGACCGACAGACACATGGATGTTTGAACATACGAATTTATGGATTATAATTGATATTTTAGAGATCTTTCCAGGAATATGCTAACTCGCATAGCACTAGAAACTCTGGAAGGACCGGCGGATAAACTGTCATTTTTGTAAGTTATTCATTGTGATTTTTTTTTCATTTTCAATTGATTTATGGCTTTCATTTATGATAAGCTAGTACCCTTTTTATACCACTTGGCTAGGTATTTCAAAAAGTCGTATAGTATTGTTCTATCATTCACTATTTGTACTTAAATGGTTATTTGTAAATGATTACTAAAACAGATTTTTTTAAAAACGTTACTTTACCGATACGTTTTCTCCTTTTTACCTTATAAGAATGCATGAATTATGCGAAGCTACAATTGGTTTTGATATATTTATATTTCATTCTACAAGATATTTCATTCTCCAAAAAGAGAGACTCGGAAAACAGTATACCGCCTATTCTGCCTGCCAATGCATATTAATTTTGTTTATACAGGGACCTTAGCAGAAATTATATACGGACGGTGGCCGACAGAACCTTCAGTCGCTTTACTTATCTCCATCGATTGTAAGTCTATAAAGCAGAAAGTTAGATGCAATTAGAACTTTCTTTTTTACTAGTGAACATCACAATGCAAAACATATCCAAGACAATCAAAATTCCGACTAATTTGCTTTTTTCCATATGCTAAACTGTGGAGGGGGACAGGGGTGCGGGAGCCCGGGAGAATAGGGGGCGGGAGGCCAGGGGTACAGGAGGCGGGAGAGGAAAGGGCGGGAAGCGGGAGTTCTAAGAGGGCGGGAAGCGGGAGAGAAATGCAAAACGCTAACTTTCTTTATTTATTAATGCATTAGAATACTATCAAAAACAAGAACCCGACAATGTCATTTGACTTGCATGTAGCATCCTCCGAGGCTTTAGAGTACATTAGACAAAATTTTATATCCGAGCAGACGAAAATTTGCAGGCTAAAAAAACAGGCTTACTTCCTACGAATGGTAGTGCCAGTGCACAGTTTTATGACTAACATGGGTTTTGAAGCCTTCTAATTTACCTGGGGGCGGGAGCAACGCGAAAAAGGGCGGGAGTCGGGAAACAAAGGTACGGGAGGAGAAAGATAGCAATAATTTGTGCACTAATACCACTAGTCTAGGTGGGCTTAACCCTATCCTACCTGGAGGGGGGATTGAAAATTGTGTTTTTTTAAAAAGCATTTTAGCAATCCAAGGCTTCGTGACTTTCGTTAAAAATAATCGGGGAACATTTCGGTGTGCCAATATTGACGTGACCTGACGATTTCATGACAGCCATGATGTTTTGACATTAAACATTTTTGGATGCTTTACATACCAAACAAGTTTCATTATTATATTGCGCGTTAATAATAGAGGAGGTGTGTGTGTGTGTGTGGTGGTGGGGGGGGGGGGGGGGGGGGGGGGTCAGACTTTAATTGTGCATTTGGAAACCAAATGAAAATATAAAATGTATTTCTGTTTAACCCTATTCTGTCTGGGCTTCTGTCTAGTGTCCCCCCTATGTATCTCGAAAAGTATTGACGCTATGAAAATGAAACTTACATGGTGTGTAAAGCATCTGAAAATCTTTATTTTAGTGGCAGTCACGTGTCAATTATGACGTCATACACACCATAATGACGTCATACGTTAAAAAAATCCGACATCTTGGATCCTAAATCTTGGATTTCTAAATTGTTCAGAAATGTCAGAAAATCTCCAAATTTGTTTTGAAAATATCAAGAAAAATATAAAGATGCTAAAACGGCAAAGATTTTGCAAAGATTTCATCGTAAAAAGCAAAACTTTTATGAAAACTGAAAATTAAGCTAAAAAATCAACAAATTTGAATAATAAAACGATCTGTATCTCGAAAAGTATTTGTGCTCTAAAAATGAAACTTATGTGGTGTATAAAGCATTCAAACATGTTTATGTTAGTGGCAATTACGAATCAATTATGATATCATATCACGCCAAAATAACGTCATACTTTAAAACATGTCCGCCATCTTAGATCCGCCATCTTGGATTTTTAAATTGTTCAGAAATGTCAGAAAATCACCAAATTTGATTTGAAAACATCGAAAACAATATAAGGATGCAACAGTTGCAAAGATTTTGGAGGAAACTATTCGTAGAAAGCGGAAATCTCATGAAAACTGAAAATTAAGTTAAAAATACCAAATTTGGCTAAAACGGCCTGTCAAAACTTGGTTGCCATGGAAACATCAAGTCACGTGATCAAAATATTGACACACCAAAATGTTCCCAGATAATTTGTAGGAAAAGTCAAAAAGTGTGGCTATGATTGCTTGAATGCTCTTTAAGTACGATAAATTTGAAGTCAGCGCGGGCACTTTCTGCCCCCCCCCCCCCCCCACCCCCTCCCCCCAGGCAGAATAGGGTTAAAGCTTTTTAGATTTACTTTTATTTATACTTTTATTTATTTTTTATTCAAAGTTTGACAGGAACACACATTTCTAATTCTATTTACGGAATAATCTCTGCTTTTGTCATTTCAGGGATCTAGGGTCGAACTTGTTGACATCTGTCCCAGATTTATCTGGTCTTAACTATGTTCAACTTCTGTGAGTCAATTGAATTTCTCGTTTAGTTAAACAGGTTAGGAGGTCAACTTTGACCTCCTAAGTTTAGGAGAAAAATTAAGACATATCTTTAAGGCCCAGTTCAGACGCCGTACTTCACATGAGCCGAATCAAATTCGAATTTAGGCCGTCCCAAATTAATTTAGACCGGCTGAATTGATTCAGACGCCGAGCTGAATTCAGCCGAACTTAATTTAATAGGGGGAAATTAATTGCTGTTATATTGAAAAATACATTATAATAATTCATGCATTTTTTTCGGCTCATGTGAAGTTCGGCGTCTGAATCAAAGCCGGTCCACAGCCGTTATTCCCGGCTGAGCCAGGCGGGAAGAACGGCTGAGCCGATCCGAATTCATTCAGCCGTTCCGAATTGATTCATACGCTGTACCTCACATGAACTTAATTCATCGAATTCGATTCGGCTCATGTGAAGTACGGCGTCTGAACTGGGCCTAAGTAGGAGGTCTTCGTGAATACTATTAAATTAGCTCCTAGGATAAATGATTATTAAGATGCTGTTATGACCTAACATAGTTAATAGCCGAGAGGGAAATGGTTTTGAAGCCCGGCAAAGTTCTTTGTTATATGTTTTTGTTCGCTATTTTGGGGGTTGACCGTGTACAAAACCTGACAAAATACAATAGGTGGTTACGTGTGTTCAAGCAACTAACCAATAGAAACGTTGCGATTACGTAATTCATGCATAGTGTATGAGCGCAAAACAAAAGATGTGCACGGTGATGGACCTTCCAACATAAATCTTGGCCTCTTTGTTTGCTCCTTTGAAGTTTGCCGGCTGGGTGGCTGCTCGCTCGTCAACAGTCTTATATAACATAATATACATTATGTATTAAGCACACATTTCCCGAGGGTGTCCGCTTAATACAGGTTTGACTGATTTATTTCAGACGATTTCAACAGAACCACATCAAGGATATAACACGACTTGTAACATTTGGCCGTAAAATTCTGTGGTCTGTGTAAGTTAATTTGACACTGATCATGAAATGTTTGTGTAGTCTAAACAGCTTTCCATGGCTGCCCAAGGATATGCATGGGTAATAGGCTGTGCGCATGCATGTAGCTTGGCTTTGGTCAATCCAAGCGGTAGTGCGTGTGTGGTTGTGTTTGCTGATCTTTCGAGCGTAAAAATGTAGTTTGTGACACTAAATGATTAATATATTTCTAAATAACAGTCAATTTTGGATGCTGACAGGTCAGGTTTTTCAAATTCGTTGACCTACAAAGAAATGGAAAGTTCTCACGCGTTTCAAAAATAATAACAATAATTGTAGATTACATGCAAAAATGTAAATTTTTTTATGAAATGTATGATTGGCCCCTTTTTACATCTTAGATTCTTGCTTTTGTGAGTCATATCGGCCACGCGACATATTTTCTATATAAAACTAAATACATCTTCTAATTCAATCATGCGCAAATCAGAGGTTTCTCTCTTTTGACAGCCATAAAAGTGGAGGGTATACTCACGTAATCGAATGCTATCTATTATCATGTCTTTCAGGTCATTGGCAGATAATCAGATTGATTACTTACCAGCAAGTGTATTTCAGTACTTGTCTGTGATAAATTACATGTATGTAACTATGAACTGGCCGATCAACTCTACAAAAATGACAACGACGTTGCTTTATGTACTTGCTTATTTATTTATGGTTAGATCGGTTTTCAATTGTTGGGTGTCGTGAAACCAAAACCATTAACCCCCAGACGTACATCCAAAGTCATATTTCCACGACCGTCCGTACAAGTTGGGGGGCGGGAAGTTGATGGAATTTCAGAATTTCAGAAATACATTCGACACTCAATAGACCAATTTCGATATATTAAAATTCTAATTTGGCTCCGAGGCTTAGGGGAATAAAACAAAAGAAATCGAAAAGAAATCACATCGAGGTTGAGGGATGAATAATTAATTTATTTTGTTTTATTCCCCTAAGCCTCGGCGCCAGGCTAGAATTTTAATATATCGAAATTGGCCTATTGAAAACCATATTATGTGGTTATCAAAAACAATTATCATATAGTTGCGATGAAGACAGGTTTAGGAGAATAAGATTTCAATGAATAGTTTACAGTTCAAAAATCAAAGCCGCTACATCGTTTTAGACCGCTGCTAGTTCCGAGGGGTTGTTGGCTGTTATTAAAAAGATAAAGACATAAATTCACGTGACAACATTATTAAGTTCGGATCCTTCTTAATTCTGTCAAAGGTATTGCTGTGCGCTTGTTAATTCAAGTTCCTGCAGTTATTGTGCGAAGCAAGCTAGTAATCTGCTTTTAGCCACATTGTTAGGATTTTGATTTGTCGCCATCGCCCATATAATACATTCGTCTTACCTTTTTGTTCAAGTGACTTGTCCTCCAACAAGCTGCAGTCGATACCAGATAAAGCATTTTCAGCCTGTGGGAAATTAATGCAACTGTAAGTGAAATTAGAACTCAAGTGAAATAATATCAGTATCTGACATGCTATTAAGAGAGGCTGTCACTAACAATCAGACATATCGCGACAAGGGTGAAAAATTCGATTTCTCTCTTATTTTAATGTTTGATAGGCTAGGGTATAACAAAAATCACTGGATACTTTTTGGGCAAAATATCCTTTTATTTGAAAGAAAAGTGCAAATAACCAAATTCCGTTGAAAATCACCATTTGAGGCGTCAAATTATTGCACGAGTTTGTTACCCTCGCAAGCAAAAACGAATGATTCTACTTTCTTTAAAACACTGAAAACGTTTTGTGCAATGTCTAAATATTTGCCACAACGATTTTGGAAAATATTCCGTTGTTCTTTCCATACAAAATAATTTAATTACGAAGGCACATATTTCACTCACGGTAAAAGTACCTCGTGAATAAAATACATTTTCACCATGTGCTAAACCTTCAAATGGATTAAGCTTCTGGCGGTTGAATTACAAAAGGGTGGCCTCAAGATTGCTGCAACAATTTATTTGGGGTAACGGTTGAGAGCGGCGCGAGATCTTTTCAAAGTCCGTTGAAAATCCGGTTATTTGACCTTTAGCGGTCAAGCTTGTGAGGGTCACGCATATAATTTCGTCCGCCGTGTGACATGTTTTAACCCATATGAGATTGAAATAACGACATATCAAAACATTGCGAAATATTCTTACCTTATTTGCTGTAGAAGACAGTTCCATTGGCCATTTTAGTGTGATTATCTTGTCGTTCGTCGTATATTAGTTCTGTTTATAACGTCCGATGAACACCGCCAACTGTCAACGTTCGAAAACAGTCGAATGCAACACATTCGACACATTTCATCATCACGGCATCTTGTTCAACAGTTTAGTCATTTGTTGAATGTTCCTCGGTTTTTAGTGCACTAAAACTAAAAGATAAGATCACACTGGAAAGGATAGGACCACAAACATGTCGGCGCTTTTGCAGCTGTTTATACCTGGGTCGTCACGCAACGCTATTTTCATCGGCATTTCAGGGGGTGGGAGAGGGGCGAGGGCAGGGCGAAAAAGGCTGATAACACTTTCAACTGAAATACCAGGAGCCCATTACCATGGCCAGGAGCCGCTCCGCTGACAATACACATGATTATGATCCAACTTCAGTAGTACGTTTTAGCACCGTCATCCTACTTTGCTGCAATTTGCTGCAATTTTCTTCTATTCTGGACGGATGGAGGGGTCTTATAACAGGATACCGTGTGGCACCAGGAGCCATAATCAGGGACCTGGCTCCTGGTGGCACTAAATTTTTGCGGATTCTAATTTTTGCTATTTTATTCCGGTTCTGCCCAAAAAGGTTGTCCCAAAAACGTATTCCCGGAAAAACCTTCTTCCGCAAAAATTAACTCCAGTTTGAAATGATAAATATTAGACATCTTCCGTCAACTGGTGCCGCGTTCTTATCGCTGCTTCGACCATTATTGTCTCTGGCTTTCAGTCAGTCGAGTTCTTCATGTACTAGATGATTTCAACGCCCAACCCATTTGTAACACTGAATAAGCAGGAATCTACAGAAAGGCCTGGCCTGATCCAGTATCTTCAGTGTTCCAGTATCTTCTACAAGATGTTCAACAATGGCAACACCTTGTTCTAACTTTGTAGCACATAGACTGGGACAAATTCTTAGAAAGGCTATTTAAAATTATGTTGGCAAACTCGAGGAAAAGTTGGTAAATACACTTTTTGCCAACGAGAGAGCCGAGCAAAAACGCGAGTCTCTCGAGGCGGCAGCAGAAAAAATCTCATTAGCCTATGAATAGGCTCCGCGGTGGGGATGGGGTGAAAGGAAAACTGCGAGCGAAATCGAGCCGCAGCTAATTCATAGGCTAAAATCTCATATCCAATGTGAAATGTGCCGTAAGTGATTTTCGGTATGTACGTGAGATTTTTTTGACCATATATGGATGTAGTTAATTTTTAATTGTGACGTCATACGCCTTCAACTTCAGCCTAACGAATCTTCGCAGACTGACCTGTGACAGGAGCATATCACTCCGGAGGAGTGCTGATTAATGACAACAGCGTAGTTACACCTTCGGCTATTTTTAGAATCCGTCTCCCGCGAAAAGATTTCCGTGTATGTCCGCGGACGATAGTGAGAATAGTCCATTTTACAGTTGTGTGCTTAGAATCCAGGCCTTTGAACAGAAGTGAGGCTGGAGGTGACTTTGTTGTGATACAAACCTTCCTTCTTTTCAAATGTAAATTATTCTGTTATTATGTAAACTAGTTTCTGATCTCTATCATCTCATGGTCACCCCTAACCTCACTTTCATACAGAGGCTTGGTTACATTTCACTGAACTGTAAAATGGTCTATTCGTAGTAACGACATTCCGCCGTTCTAGTTCTTATTCCACGTTCTTCTCGTCCATTCCTGGTTTATTTTTAATCTGAAACATGAATGACAACCTCGTGCTCGCAACGGGTGATTTTCGTGGCAAAAGTAATTCTAAAAATAGCTCAAGGTGTAACTACGCCGTGTCATAGGCCCAATAAAAGAGATGGAGGCTCCAGGGTTGATATGCTCCTGCCTATGAATAGCCTTCTTGGATTTTTAAGCACTGGACTGGACTACATTACTTATAGACAAGATAGAACAACATGGAAGTTTGCTCAATGTATTCGGATTTCAATACCAATGGAATCAGGTTTAAAGTTATGAAATTAACCGAGGGGACTTATAAAGAAATCATTAATTAATTGATTCGGAATATTGCAACATTCTCAATTCATTTCATCCTTTACATACAAACCTTATCAACAAAAATTACTATTTCGCTCGTTGGCACTTAGCGATAGGTACAACTAGTTTAGATGAAAAAATGATGGACTAGAGAGATAGTTGTCGACAACTATTTAGTTATCGATCATAAAAAGTAGTCGATAACAAAAAAGCCAGTGTGTGCAGCTAGTTATCGATAACTAAGGGACTTAGTTATCGATAACTAGTTGATCGACAACTAGATAGTTGTCGACAACTATCTCTCTAGTCTGTGGAGGCCCTAATAAATTCTGTTTTTTTAAACTCTTCCGTTGTGATTCTATGGATGGAGAACTTGCAATCAACTGTGTTTTGCTATGCGCAGGGAATTTGCAGTCGTGCAAAAAATATCTGAAGGTAATTTGGGCCTCCACAGACTAGGCCAACTGTTATCGATAACTATTTAGTTGTCGATAATAAAAAGTTGTCGATAACAAAAAAGCCAGTGTGCCAAGCTAGTTATTTTTGCGGAAGAGGATTTTTGCGGGAATACGTTTTTGGGACAACCTTTTTGGATCCGGAATAAAATAGCAACAATTAGAATCCGCAAAAATTTAGTGCCACCAGGAGCCAGGTCCTTGATTGTGGCTCCTGGTGCCACACGGTATCCTGTTATAAGACCCCTCTAGCCTGCGAGCAAGCTCTCAGGGGTTTTTTTAAAACCCCAAGAGAGCTTGTCCGCAGGCTAGACCCCTCCATCCGTCCAGAAAAGAAGAAAATTGCAGCAAAGTAGGATGACGGTACTAAAACGTGCTATTGAAGTTGGATCATAATCATGTGTATTGTCAGCGGAGCGGTTCCGGGTAATGGGCTCCTGGTATTTCAGTTGAAAGTGTTATCAGCCTTTTTCGTTCTGCTGCCGCCCTCGCCCCTCCACCCTGAAATGCCGATGAAAATAGCGTTGCGTGACGACCCAGGTATAAACAGCTGCAAAAGCGCCGACATGTTTGTGGTCCTATCCTTTCCAGTGTCTTATCTTTTAGTTTTAGTGCACTAAAAACCGAGGAACATTCAACAAATGACTTAACTGTTGAACAAGATGCCGTGATGATGAAATGTGTCGAATGTTTAAAAAGCTTGGTGTTGCATTCGACTGTTTTCGAACGTTGACAGTTGGCGGTGTTCATCGGACGTTATAAACAGAACTAATATGCGACGAACGACAAGATAATCACACTAAAATGGCCAGTGGAACTGTCTTCTACAGCAAATAAGGTAAGAATATTTCGCAATGTTTTGATATGTGGTTATTTCAATCTCATATGGGTTAAAACATGCCACACGGCGGACGAAATTATATGCGTGACCCGCACAAGCTTGACCGCTAAAGGTCAAATAACCGGATTTTCAACGGACTTTGAAAAGATCTGCGCCGCTCTCAACCATTACCCCAAATAAATTGTTGCAGCAATCTTGAGGCCACCCTTTTGAAATTCAACCGCCAGAAGCTTAATCCATTTGAAGGTTTAGCACATGGTGAAAATGTATTTTATTCACGAGGTACTTTTACCGGAGTGAAATATATGCCTTCGTAAGTAAATTATTTTGTATGGAAAGAACAACGGAATATTTCCCAAAATCGTTGTGGCAAATATTTAGACATTGCACAAAACGTTTTCAGTGTTTTAAAGAAAGTAGAATCATTCGTTTTTGCTTGCGAGGGTAACAAACTCGTGCAATAATTTGACGCCTCAAATGGTGATTTTCAACGGAATTTGGTTATTTGCACTTTTCTTTCAAATAAAAGGATATTTTGCCCAAAAAAGTATCCAGTGATTTTTGTTATACTCTAGCCTATCAAACATTAAAATAAGAGAGAAATCGAATTTTCCACCCTTGCCGCGAAATTTAAAATTTGTCTGGTTATTAATGACAGGCTCTCTTAATGGCTTGCAAGCTACCCCATTTTTGGGTAGTCAGGCGTTACTTTCGTCGCCCCCTACTCATCTCCTCGACCCCAGTACGTTGGAATTTCCCTTGTTCTTCTAAGCGAAGCATATACATATTTTCTCTCATTTTCTAGTCCGGTTATGTTTTTTTAGAATTTAGAGATCTAGAATTTAGAATTTAGAAAACATCTATATTGTTCTATCTCGGAGGAAATTATACACATACATGTATACCCGCTGACATGATATTATGACGCCATTTCCTTAAGTCCAGAGACATTGGCGTAAAATTTAGTCACTTGGCAGCAAAAGGCTTGGTTTTCACTCAACATTGTGTTTTTTTTTAAATGAAGCCATACGGTAACATTATTACCAAACTGTTTTTCTTTCCTTCTTAAAGTTGTTTAGGGTTTAACGACATCTCTCAGATCAGCCGTCACACTTTCACTGGACTTGTAAGCCTAACGAGTCTGTAAGTTCTGCTAAATACAAGTTTAAAATTTAATTAAATGGCTTATCATCAGGTTGACCAACATTTCTGGAGGCATTGTTGTATCTTTTTGTAGGACGGTGAAAACGTTCACGTCAACATGTATAAATAATGTGAATAAACAGCAGAAACATGTTGGGACTAGTTAAGAGGTCAAAATAAAATATATTAATGGTAGAGAATGCCCGCTCATTCAGGTAGATTTGTGAAAAACCCCTGTAGTAATTATATTTTACTAGTTTCTGAAATTATCATCTCTTTTATATATTAAAATATTAAAATATACTTACTAAATTCCTTGTGACATAATGCTTTTAAATTACTCTTAAATCTTGCAGTATGATTATAAAAAACAAGCTGACCTTCATTTCGAACTACACTTTTGTTGAAACACCTCAGTTGCAAATCCTGTAAGTATGAATACATTCTTGCTATCTTTAATCATAATTTCATATTTACAATTTTTGATGTGATTACCATTACTGTTGAAGGCTCCTCCATGGCAATGCAATCAAGCACATCGAGGAGAAAGGTTTTCATGGCCTCAACAATCTTCATTATTTGTAAGTCTTAATAATTTTTAATATAATTAATACTTTCAACACAATACGAAACAAAGAAATAATTAACAATTATTCGCCTCAGGCTCAGTGAATATTTACCTCTACTTCGTCTCGGTAAATATTCACCAATAATCACTTCGCCTTCGGCAAATAATTGTTAAATATTCCCCGAGACGAAGTCGAGGGAAATATTCACCAATATTCACGAGCCTGAGGCGAATAACTATTTTATAATACACAAAAGACAGGTAAAATGTTGAATTTCTCTGAGGAAAATAGAAAAATACCAAAATGTTCCGCCATGTTTCGCCCGAGACAAACAAAATTGAACTGCGTGGCAATTCAAAATAAGGTAGAGAGGGTATATTGCCTCTGAGACCATGAGTAGGGAACCAATCAAATTGCTCGAAAATGCATTATCTGATGGTTAGTATATTATAAAAAAATATGCCCATTGCACCACACGGTAAATTGGTACAAAATCAGCCATTGTGGACAGCAAATAAAAGCAAAAATCTTCCAATGAAAACAAAGGAAATCCAAGCTTGACTGAATAAAAATATGCACGGATATTTGTCCGCGGACATTATCTGTTCCGAGAAGCGAACGATTTTCCGAGGGCGAAGCTCGAGGGAAAGTGTGAACTTCGAGGAACAAATAATGTCCAAGGACAAATATCCGTGCATATTTTTGAAGCCAAATGGCGGTTATTGTGTTTATCATCCTTCAAATATTTTTTCACAAGGCCGCTCTGTTAGGGAGAGTTGGCCAAGCTGTTAAACATAAAAATAATTATGTTGGCGTTCAAATATTTCTAGTCTGTTCAAAACAATCAGCTCTATTCAATTTTATTAGGAATTTTGTTTAGACGAACACTGAATTCGCAACGTAAAGCGCAAATTTTGTAAACTGGGGAATATTTAACAATTATTCGCCGAAGGCGAAGTGAATATTGGTGATTAGTATATACCAAACCAGTGAATAGCGCTTTTCGCGCGTTCTGATTGGCTAGCTCGGAGGTGAATAGTCTTTGCTATTCATCTCCGAGCAAAACAAAATGGCTTTGCGTTTTTAATTGCTTCTTTGATCAAAGCAGAAATTACTTCCATAAACGAGGCTGCTGCACGTCACTGTGTTATCAAAAATACCTGAAGATATTTAGAGGTGTTCATTTAACTATATAGTTACTAAATACAATCGCCAAAAATGTCGTACAAAATGTTTTGTTTACTATCGAGCAAATAGCCAGAGTAAGTACGTGACAACGCTCAGCTTTCGAACTGTTAACCCTATCCTGCCTGGGGGGTGGGGGGGGGGGGGGGGGGCAGAAAGTGCCCGCGCTGACTTCAAATTTATCATACTTAAAGAGCATTCAAGCAATCATAGCCAAACTTTATGACTTTTCCTAAAAATTATCTGGGAACATTTTGTTGTGTCAATTTTTTTATCACGTGACTTGATGTTTCCATGGCAACCAAGTTTTGACAGGCCGTTTTAGCCAACTTTGGTATTTTCAGCTTAAATTTCCGTTTTCATGAGATTTTCGCTTTTTACGAAGAGTTTCTTCCAAAAACTTTGCAATTTTTGTATCCTTATATTGTTTTCGATTTTTTGAATTCAAATTTGGTGATTTTCTGACATTTCTGAACAATTTAAAAATCCAAATGGCGGATCCAAGATGGCGGACATTTTTAAAGTATGACGTTATTTTGGCGTGATATGTTATCATAATTGATTCGTATTTGTCACTAAAACAAACATGTTTGAATGCTTTATACACCACATAATTTTCATTTCTATAGCACAAATACTTTTCGAGATACAGATCGTTTTACCCAAATTTGTTGTTTTTTTAGCTTAATTTTTGCTTTTTACGATGAAATCCTTCCAAAATCTTTGCCGTTTTAGCATCTTTATATTTTTCTTGATTTTTTTCCAAACACATTTGGAGATTTTCTGACATTTCTGAACAATTTAGTGTATGACGTTATTATGGCGTGTATGACGTCATAATTGACACGTGACTGCCACTGAAATAAAGATTTTCGGATGCTTTACACACCATGTAAGTTTCATTTTCATAGCGTCAATACTTTTCGAGATACATAGGGGGAAGCACTATCCCCCCCCCCCCCCCCCAGGCTCACAAACGAAAAAATAGCAGAATAGTCTTTAAAGGGATTCTAAACGCTGAATGTCCAGTCCAACTAATTTTAAAATACAATTCCTACCTGAATCCTGAATACAGCAGTGTCTCAAAAAACAAGAAGTCCCTGTAATTATTTCAATCCTGCCAACGATTTACTTTTGTATTCGAATCGACTAATCTCGGACTAATCTCGATCATAAAAAGTTGTCGATAACAAAAATCTAGAAGCTAGTTATCGATAACTAAGGCCCTTAGTTATCGATAACTAGCTTCACACACTGGCTTGTTTGTTATCGACAACTTTTTATGATCCTCTCTCGAGTCCGTCGAAGCCCTTATTGAGCTATTATTCAAACGTTTTACGGCTTGTTAATTTCAGGACAATATTTAGCAATCCCCTGAGGATACTACCGGCTGGGATATTTCATGAAATGAAATCTAACACTAAAACGTAAGTGTAAGCAGCAGTTATAGTGGTACTAGTGTGAAAATAAAATAAACGTATCATATAGTCTCAAAGTAAAAAAAAAAAAGACTTTAAGACGAAACAAATAGGAAACGTTTTCCGTGTTTAAAGTTTGGGAGAACCCGAAATTGCTGTGGAAATACTCGCCTGTGGCTCGTGTTTCCACAGTATTCCTCGTTCTCCCAAACTTCCCTCGAAAAACACGGAAAACATTTTCTATTTGGTATATACACGCTTCGTACTGTGAACTCCGAGCGAAAGCCATGACCATGTACATTAATTAACTACTTATATGACACTCACAGGTCCTAGTGATGCACTTAGACTGACTGATAGCGTTAGATATAAACATTAAAATTGGTGACAACGGAATGATTTTTTTCAGCCAATTTAACCTTTGCTCGCTGTGATGAACACCCGGGACTAGCCGGGAGGGGTGGGGGGGGGGGGGGGGGGGGGTACTCAACAGTTTCATACGGGGAGGCTCCGCCCCGAGGTCCAACCATTACTCTTTTATCGTACCGTTTTTGATAGAAAGGTAACCCTTTTATATGCCTTCCATGGAAAATGGTACCCCTTTCATATACCTACAATAGAAACACTGCATCCCTTTTCTATACTTTTCACTTGAGTAACCCCTTAAAATACTTAGATGAATCAGCCGTTAGGTGCGTCTTTTCAGGATATTTTAAAAGGCCCTTTTAAAAAGGTACACCTTTCGGGCGGTGCCTCCCCGTATATTCCATCTTAGGGAGTACCCCTTCCCCCGGGGGATGAACATGAATCCATGATAATAATGCTCAGTAAAAGTATGGTACTTGAAAAAGCACTTTTTTAATAAGGTCAGTTGCAATGTTGATGGACGTTTAAAAAAATACAGTATTAGAAAACTCTATAAAATTCTTCTCTCGCAGTTATTCAGTGAGTAATGCAGTGTTATAGTACCGATAACAGTTAAAATGTATTTACTTTCCAGGGTGATAACATGTAAAAACATTCAGCGGTTTCCTATAGGGATTTGTACTGTCGTTATGTAAGTAACAAAACCATGTTTGATTATTTCGTAATCTCATGGAAGTCCCATGAAAGCAGAGGGACAGAACTTGACAATTATTACTTTTTTTATAATGTAAAGATGTTACTGCTCGAGCTCGCTTGGAAGAATGCGAGGAAGAAGAATAACAACCACAATGATAACTCTTGTAGTAATATAATTTTTTGTTACCATGACTTCACAATTTTCACTAAGTACTTAAAAGCCTTCCCTCGTAGCCGGCTCAAGAAACTGGCGCTTGATTAGTTGCGATTTCTGAAGCAAAAAGTGACAAGGAGTGTTACTACTCCTCCTAACTAGCTAGATGGAATGGTCACCCCGGATTCTTTTGGCCACATTTTATAATGATATCTTTTAGGGGTAAAATAAAGCTTTAGAGATTTATTCATGATCAAATCGAAGAAAATCTCAGACTAACAGTTTTCTAAGGTAGGAAAATACCAAAGAGGTGATGATAAACCAAAAAGGGACAAGGTTTGATAAGATTGTGACACTAAAGCACGGTTTCCATATGATCGCAACGATCGCAACGGTCGCAAGAGTGGTTTCCATATGATCGCAACGATCGCTGGCGATCGTTGCGACTGCGATCGTTGCGATCATATGGAAACCAGGATTAAGATGGATTACACATGAAAGATGCGCCATCAGGGACACAGTTCCTTGAATATGTATGGCATTTTGTAGCGTACAAACTAGTTGTCTCAGTAGAATAACTGCGCATGTTTTTTTTAATCCACTAGTGAATGCGCCCCGTCCGAATCTGCTCACATAATCTTTGAAGATGTTGGACGATTCACACTATTGTTCGACCGACTACGTTTTTCAGGTTTCTCTTGTGCTCGTTGTAACTCTAGTACCCTGTGCTATAACTGCAGCTTTTGTTCACCTGGTACCTATAGCACAGAGGGAATTTGTGTCGAATGTCCTGCAGGTAACGGAGATATAAAAATGTTAAGAATACAAAAGCGACAAGAAAACAAAAGTGTACAGCGCACTTCTAGGTACATACATACATACATACACACACACACACACACACACACACACACACATACACACACACACACACACACACACACACACACACACACACACACACACACACACACACACACACACACACACACACACATACATACATACATACATACATACATACATACATACATACATACATACATACATACATACATACATACATACATACATACACACATACATACATACATACATACACACATCCGTACACACATACATACACACATACATACATACATGAATTAAAGGTTAACATTACATTCCATAACGCGATTTGTAAGAACTTGCAGTAAAGTTAAACGGCAATGGTCACCTCTTTACAACGGCAGATAAGTCTGTCCCAAGGGTAGCGGTTGTTGTACAGAGCTTCAACTGTATGCAGTATATATTACATTACTTAAAATTGTGTTATTAAAACACATCTTTGCATGACGCCTCTTTCTAACAGTTTGTTTTAATAAACTGTCCGTGCTATATAGTCGTTCTCTTTTCTCAAGGTTTTAAACGCAGGTGCGTAGTATGCACTGCTGCCATTGAATGTTTGTTTACCATCTAGATAAAGACGGAGGATTAAGAAAAACTGAACTCACTTGAAAACCGCCCTCAATACGAGGCATAGCTAAATTATGTCTTCTCTAGCTTGCATGCGAACTTTAAATTATGCTCAGTCAAGGCATATAAATTATATAGCTAAATCTTGTTCCCAGGATGAAAAAACACAGCCCCAATCCAGATACCTTAAGTAGCTTCATTCCTACTATTCAGCGATACCTGTCACTAACCAGTACTGTAGATAGGAGAAAATGCCTTAGGGCCTGTTTACATGGAGGAAGGGTGACCCGGCTACCCGGGTCACCCTTCTAGCCGGGCTACCCTGGGAGGGCCAACTTTTCATACATTTCTTTACAAAGCACACTGAAGTGTTTACATGACAGACAGGGTCACCCGCCTACCCGGGTCACCCTCTCTGCTTTCCAGGGTCACCCGGCTAGGCGGGCTATCTTTTCTGTCTGCATGTAAACGGTCAAACCCGGGTCACCTGCCTAGGCGGGCTATCTTTTCTGCATGTAAACGGTCAAACCCGGGTCACCCTCCTAGGCGGGCTATCTTTGTTGACTTGGAAAACCCGCGAAAATGGCGGAACAAGCGATAAAAACAGCAAAATCGCCGCTATAGCCTTTCTTCTTGCTGCCATGTTTGTTATGTAGTGCTTAATAAATCGCGCCGTTGCAATAAAAAAGTCCGCCAAAACATGAGCCCGCCAAAACAAGAGCCCGCCAAAAAAGATAGCTCGCTTATATGATAGCCTGCCCTGATAGCCCGCCCATGTAAAGGCGGGCTATGTTTTAGCCCGGCTGGGAGGGTCACACGGGTACCCGGGTCACCCTCCCTCCATGTAAACAGGCCCTTAGTAACACAATTTTGTGTGTGATTCTATGCGTATACAGGAGGCTTTTACCAGGATGAAATGGGAGAAATTGAATTCAAAACTTGCGGTAATGGTACTTACGTCTCAGAGGAACGTCATCCTGGCAAAAGAGCAACTGACTGTTGGGCATGTCCATACGGTAGGTACCACAGGCAATCTCGTTCCCAGTGTGAGTATATAATCATTTTGTATCAGCTGATACAAACTCAATCCAAAGGCGAACATTTGCAAATCTGAAACAGCATGGAGACAAGTTCTGCATAGGACTTATAAAGCGTCTAGATGAATATACAGCCGTGGTTTTCAGTTATTTAGGCGATACGACCTATTTTAAACGAGAAATTCGATGCAACCGTTTTTTTGTAAACCAGGTCGTCAAATTGGAAGAATAAGCGGTACTAAAAGATATGCGGACATTTTGCACCCTTATGTTCCTGAAATGTTTTTTTTATCCTATAAACAGGTACTCTATCTAATGAAACCGCTGGTTACCGTGCATGCAAATGCCTTCATGGGTTTTACCGGTTAGATCGTTTTGGTTCCTGCTCAGCATGTCCAGCTTATGGCATCAACTGCAAGAATGATACAGCAATACTGGCACCAAATTACTTCTGGAACTGGACGACCGAACAGACTAAAGTGTTCTACAAAGGCTTTGTGGATAACATCAACACTTTGGGCCCTGAATACAACAAATCGTTCTCTGCATTTACAGGTTCACTGCCCAAGCCACTGAAATGTCCTCGTTCTGCTTCTTGCATGGGTGGAATTGACTCAAAATGTAATGTGGGGTACCAAGGGATTGTATGTGCTACTTGTACAAGCGACCATTATCTTCGATTCAACACCTGTTTGCAATGTCCAAGGATGACTGTCGCTATACTTTCCTCCCTTGGAGTGATCGCCGCTTTTGTTGTGGTGTTTATGATGGTTCTGTGGGGAGACTCAAAGGCGACAGAGAACAGTCGTACTATCGCAGATGTCATCATGTCTTGCTTTAAGATTGTGATTGGATTTTATCAAGTCGTTACTGGCATTTTCTCGGCATTGGTGAGGGTTCAGTGGCCGGTAGCTTTGATCTCAATCGAAAAATATATCAACTTCTTTGAAGGAAACATTTTCCAATTTGCTCCATTAAGTTGCATTCATTCCCGACTGCGACTAGACCAATTCCAAAAATTCTCAACGGTCATTTCTGTGAACGCCTCAGTTGTTGTCCTAATTCTTTTGTATCTCCTCCTTAAATATCGTTACATCAAAAAGAGACTGGATTGTCCCGACAGCGAAAAATTACAAGCAATGTCAACGTTAAAGAAATCAAGCTATCGAAACATTTTCTTGTTTCTTCTGGCTTCATACCCCATAACATGTAATGCAATTATACGCATTCTACCGCTGCCTGGCTCATGCGTCGAAATATGTTCCACATATGACGAGAAAGAATGCAAGTCCTTTCTTAGGGCAGACTACTCCATCGAATGCTTTACCCCTCGTCACTGGTTATACGGGTCCATTGCTGCTGTGTTCGCCTTCTATCCCGCGAAATTTCCCCTTGTGATGTTACTTCTCATTTACAAATTCCGTGACTCAAGTGCTGGAGAAAACATTTCTTTCGGGTTGCGAGTGTTCTTTGAAAACTACAAGGACAAGTTTTGGTTTTGGGAGATTATCGAGATGTACCGTAAGCTGATATTAACCTCGCTAATATTTTTCTTTGGAACTGACAAGCTTTCTCAAAATGGACTTACTATGTTCATAGTGGGTACGTTTGGAGTGGCCTACACCTTCCTCCGACCAATAAAGAGCAAGTTTGAAGATAGACTTCAAACCTTAGTGCTTTGGGTCATATTCTTTGATGTCTGCCTTGCTGTAATGAATACAAACTGTGATGTCAGTGCAAGTCACAACGGAAACTATTCCATTGCTGTCAACATCCTCTTTGTGCTCCTTAACAGCTCCGTGTTGCTAGTTGCTTTGGGTAAGCCACGGTGACCATAGTGTAAGCCATTTCTTGAGCTATAATCGGCAACAATAGTTGAGACACTTTTAAGAAAATTGCATGTACGACATTTTGGCGGTTCTATACTACTACTTTAAATGCATCTAGCTAGGAATGATTCTTCAGGCCATTCGTCCTGCCCCCCTATTCATAATTGTTCAGCTGCGGAGGTCTATGCAAAGAAATTCTAACATTGGTTTTAGGAGAAGGGGAGAAATATTTACACGATACAGTATGTACAAATGACTGTAAAAAAACACCCATAAAACGAAGTGTTTCAACACTTGTCGCCGATTGTAGATTCCTGTAACTAATAACTGCACAACTTGACATCATCAACAACTAATCAGGTAAGTCCGTTCCAATCCAAGGGATCGGGAGAGTCAGATGATCTCAGATGGCTTATCGATCGGTTCTGGCGCTTATCTCCCGTTTCTATCAGTGAGCGACTTGGCGTATTAATGCTAATCTCCTTAGATGGGATGCTGTAGTAAATCGGAGTTTAAATCCCCACCCCAGCATTTTGTCAGAAGTCCTTACCAATTTGCCGGTAACATTTTAATTTACACTCCTTGGTGCACTGTGACGGTTAAGTGTTTTGCTCTAGAAGACAGCACAACACTTGATACCGGCCAGGGCTCAAAAGGAATCCAAAACATTAGCGATTAGGCCACTAAATGCAGTTTTTAGAATCTTCATTGACGTACATTGTTCGCCTACAGTCGGCAAACAATTGCCTTATTCTAGATACTACTTATTAAAAAAACTTAATTTAACTAAACTTAACTTAACTAAACTTAACTGTAAATGATATCACATGTAGGTTCGTAGAGGGTAGCGGCATCTATGATTCATATAAGTAATTTTAATAATAAATCAATAAAATAAACAATAAACAACTTTATTGTTCCAGAATCGAAACGGTGGCTTCCATAGTTTACAATAACTATGAACATTTAGCACTTCTCTCCCTGGATTAATCAGATGCTGCAATCTATCATGTGTTAGGATTGTGCACCCATCACCATCCATAGGGCAGTCAAGTAACGGTTTGACCCACCAAATCATGTGTAATAGGTCTCTCTCTAAAATCACAGTATCAAATAGGTTATATTATTGTCTATTTTTTAGGTAAAGGATTTCTCCATATGAAGTTCTTTTGGAAGAAAATGTCTTCATGTCTGATGCAATGCTTCCATTTCTGTTGTCGAGGAGCTGTGTATCTTAAAAGAAAGCTGGCCAGTTTTCTTGACAGTTTGACGTTCACGACCCAAACAACGCAATTTGAAAGACAGCCGCTGATCCAGGAGAGTAATTAAAGGAGCTATGTCACGATATTTTAAGTCATTTTTGCGAAGTGTAAAATCACCTTTAAATTGAAGAAAGTTTACTAAGGTAGAAAAACACCAAAGAGGTAATAATAAACCATACAGGAACAAGGATGGCTGAAGATGGAGAAGATTAAGACGGATTGCAAACGGCGAACTTGAAAAAAATTGCTAATTTTTTCAAGATGCGCCATCCGTGACGTAGCTCCTTTAAGAAACCCCAAAGATAGGCCAAACAGGAGCAAGCATGCATTGTTACGATTGCGGGAGACAAAAACTTAGCCTCAATCGACAAACAAGTTGAGCACGTTAATTATCAATTGGCACTGTTTTTTTTATTTGTAAGGTTAATTACACTTTTAAAGACGGATTCCGCTCAACGTTCGAGCAATAAGTGCAAAAATTAATTACTAAAAAACTACTCATAGCACGGTAACATTTTGAATACTATTTGAAACATATCACTTTAATTCACTTCTCCAAGTGACCCCGCAATTAAATTCTCAAGCATTCTCGAGAAAATTAATGTCAAACCTCGTAAAAAATGATAAAAACGCACGCCATTTTGTTTTGAACTGACATGAAGCGTCTTTTTAATTAACATATGTAATGACTTCTCTCGCGGGGTCAGCTTGGGAGCTAATTTATCGATAATTTCTTCTTAAGGTGATTCCCTGCAATTGCATTGCGCATCCTTACTGCGCATAATTTCTTGCGTCATTTGCGCGCGCCACGCGTCATTTAGCGCGAGTACGAGCGCGCGCACATACAGAACATTACAGGATTTCTTTCAGACAAAGCTTGGCTGGGAAATAAATGGTCGTTTTCTTCTAAACAAGCACGGTGACCCCCATTTTTTATTTCATAATTTTAATAAGAACAGTATCTACATTACACAAGAAAAAGATGGGCAGAAATCTATGATCAGTTTTTTGGCAATTTAACTAAATTCTCCGGAGGGAGCCACTACGGTCCCACAGCGCATATCCAATTTGAATCTACTTTGGAGTGTAAAGTAAATACAAAGGAAATCGAAGACATTTTTCTGGAACGTCGGTGAATAAACAATGGAATAAAGTCAAACTCTGTGCGATATCACGGCTGCATTGAAAAACATCGAGCTTATTTGCTGCGCACGGTTTTTGCCAAAAGAGGCCAAAATGACCGCACTCGTCAGCATTGTGGCGTGGAAACGAGCACGGTGACCCCCTCTTTTTATCACGTTTTTATTATCTCCTTGACTTGTTATAAAAGTGTACTAAGTTTCATCGGAAATCTATGTTTGGTTCTATTACCAGGGAATTACCTTAACTGTATTCAAAATGTTACCGTGCTATGAGTATTTTTTTGGTAACTTAATTTTTTGCACTTTTGCTCGAACGTCCAGCGGAAATCGTCTTAAAAGTGTTATATTACATAATTTGTTATCATAACTGATTTGCTACAAGTTTTATACATTCAGTTATATCGATATGAAATAGTGCTGGAATCTTCATTTTTAATAGGCCATTTTGGAGTTGCCTTTTGCCTCTGTTTCAAAACTAGTCAAAGTGCGAAAATGAGTTTGACTTGCATTGGAATGAACTTGTGAGATCGAGTAAAACTCATTTTCATATCAGGTTTCGCACTTGGTTCGTTTTGAAACAGATCATAGAGGTAAAGGGAACTTGGAAATGGCCTATTGACGTCATATGCAAAGGTACATTCAGTTTTAGCAAAAAGCTTGTTGGCTTTTTCTATGAAAATCTGATTGTGTTATTCCTTTATTGATGTTTGTAAAAATATTATTCTAAAATATATTCACATTAGATCTTACATGGTAATTTTTTCTTTCAAAAATGTCCTGGTTTGTCTTGACATTTTTAATGTACAGGAACGGTTTATACAACAGTTCAATCAAAGGAATATAAATAAAGGTAATAGCTATTACACGTACAGTGTGACAACTCCAACCAAGGCCACCCAAACAAATCCTTTGCAAATTGTCCAGTAGCATTTGAGTGTTAAAAAAAATAAAAATGGCCACAAATTTATTGCTTCTGAAGTGTGCAGCTTGCTTAGATCCATAATTTGTGGGAAATATATTGTTAACATCCGAGGTTTTCATTTGCTGATTTGCACATAATTTTGTTGGGTGGCCTTGGTTGGAGTAGTCGCACTGTAGTTAATGGGAAACAGTTGCAGTTAAAAAGTAACAAAAGCTACTGGTAGCTTTATGAATCTTTGATTTCAGCAAGAAGTATTTTATCGAATGTGCATGATGCATACGGCATTGACAGTTAGTCAGTTTGCAACCAATACCTGAAGATCATCAAACGACAAAGACGTTGCATTGATGTCGGTGGCACAAACAAGAGAAGCTAATTAAAAAAAATAAAATATATTTTGTTAATATCCATCAACATGGCGGCAATGAAGTGCAAACCAAGAATATGTCAAAAACAGAACGAGAGAAAGAGAGTGTATTCTTGTCTCCAGAGGCCGCCATCCTTTTGGTCAGCAAAACGCGACCACTGGCCAGTCTTGACTTTTTCTCAAATCTGATTGGCTGGTAACATAAAGGGAAGAGGAAATACAAGAGGAGCAAGCTAAAAAAATTGGGTCCGGCCAGCGGAAGCTAGATTCTTGCTGCCGACCCAAAGGATCGCGGACTCTGAGGGCAAGAAATAAAGGAGAGAGTGTGGACCGAACAAGTGACACTTCTGCATGATTCACTGAAGTGCTTTGAACCATGCTGTATTTTGTTATGTTAAATATTTTTCTTTACACAATAAAAAATGCACAATTTAACTACCTGTGTAGACATAAACCAACTTCGAAGTCTTTTTGAAAATAATGATTTACTTTTCCTTCATCAGAACAACACTTCCAAACTGTAACTTTTTTATTTAGCAAATATATTAAGGTGATTCCTTGGTATTGCATTGCGCATCCTTACTGCGCATAATTTATTGCGTCATTTGCGCGCGCCACGCGTCATTTAGCGCGAGTGCGAGCGCGCGCACATACAGAACATTACAGGATTTCTTTCAGACAAAGCTTGGCTGGGAAATAAATGGTCGTTTTCTTCTAAACAAGCACGGTGACCCCCATTTTTTATTTCATAATTTTAATAAGAACAGTATCTACATTACACAAGAAAAAGATGGGCAGAAATCTATGATCAGTTTTTTGGCAATTTAACTAAATTCTCCGGAGGGAGCCACTACGGTCCCACAGCGCATATCCAATTTGAATCTACTTTGGAGTGTGAAGTAAATACAAAGGAAATCGAAGACATTTTTCTGGAACGTTGGTGAATAAACAATGGAATAAAGTCAAACTCTGTGCGATATCACGGCTGCATTGAAAAACATCGAGCTTATTTGCTGCGCACGGTTTTTGCCAAAAGGGGCCAAAATGACCGCACTCGTCAGCATTGTGGCGTGGAAACGAGCACGGTGACCCCCTCTTTTTATCACGTTTTTATTATCTCCTTGACTTGTTACAAAAGTGTACCAAGTTTCATCGGAAATCTATGTTTGGTTCTATTACCAGGGAATTACCTTAAGAAGCCAAAGCCATGTACAAGTTTAATGCCATGAAACACAACGAGATTTTGAGAACACAAGAGAAACTAAGCCCGGCCCGTGTAGTAGGCGAATGTTTTCTACACATTTTCTACTGGTTAGGAGTGTTTTGTGACAGTACAATACAGGGCTTATCTGTCCCGATTTAGTGAGAAAAATATGACCCTAAGAAGGATTTCATACATCAAACAGACTATTAATAACATGAGTAAACACAAAATATCCCTGACGTCCGCTATTGCTGCTTTCACAAGGACAAAGTCAATATTAAGTTACTACATGTACTCTGGGGAACATAGAAAAGTATCTTACTCAAGAACCCCGTAGACCAACATAGTAATCGTTAGACCACAGCGCCTCCCGTGCGTGCATGACATCTACCGTAGAATTCCGAAAGTAGCGGCCCCCTCGAAAGTAACGCCTCCCCGGAAAGTAACGTTATTTTTTTCTCCTTCTATTAAACCCCGAAAGTAACGGCCCCTCCGAAAGTAACGATACCCCCGAAAGTAGCGGCCCCTTCAAACGTGTTAACACTAAAAAACAATAAAATCGTATTTAATGTAAGTTTCAAGTAATGCAGTCTATGGCAAAAAGAAAATACAAATAAAACTTGGCAGTGAATTGAATACCGTCATTGAAAAAACAATTAATTGTCTCCCATTAATTTACAGCGAATACCAAACAATCGTCTCCTACTTTAGAACATGCAATGAAATAACTAGAACGTGAAAAACTTTTGACTCTAATATTAAACCAAATTCATTCCAAATATTAAACTGTCTCTATTTGTATGAACTTACAATGAAATAACTGGAACGCGAAAAATATTGTGTAAAACGACTGCTGAATTACAAACGTTTTTTACCCATCCGAAAGTAGCGGCTACCCGAAAGTAACGGCCCCTTTGGCCTGTTAAATCCGAAAGTAACGGGGGCCGTTACTTTCGGAATTCTACGGCAGATTTTTTTGGGACAGTATGGGTTGACAAAGTATAGCATTAGGGTGGACTGAATTCCATGTCGTTATGTTATTTTCAAACGTATTTTGTCAAAAAAAAAATCAGATAGATCAAGAGAGGATGATCGAAGAGAAGCATTCCCCATACATGGTTCGAATTCTCTTCCAATGATCATTTTATGAAATCTATTTTTAATTTTCAGTTCATAGCTGAGCTATTTTATGATCGATACCTGATTGGTCAGTTCGAGTAACATGATGTCGGAGCCTCGCGAAACTATTAACATATTTCAAAAAATTATCATGGGGCACGAGGTATCTTTAGATCTAGCAAAGACAATGCGACAGATCAAGCGAGGACATCAGAGCGCGCGCTATAGTCTAGACACGGTTGATACTAGCCGATTTATTATATGACTGGCTTTATGAGCGGGCGCAAGATGAAGCAAATCCTGTGCTGTGATTGGCTACGGTCAAGATGGAGCCATCTTGAATGCTCGGGATTGCCCGCTCTGTTCCCGCAAGAAGACTATTTTCCCGCGTCCTTCTAGTCATATGATAAATCCTTTATTGACCAAGCTTGTTCGGTCACGATGGCGGGATATTGACCTCGTTCTTGTTTTGCGTGTTTATGGACCTCGACTTCGCCTCGGTCCATAAACACGCCAAAAAAGAGCTTGGCCAATAACCCACCATCTTGACCTCACGCTTGACCAATAACCCATATAAACTGCGTAGCGCCTTGAAGTAAATGTTGAGTAAAGTGATTTAGGCACTATTTGAAGTCATAATTGACGACCGACGTTTCGGCATTACTGCCTTTTTCAGGGTGACAAAACTGGCAAGGAAAAATCCGTTATTTGCAGTCGTATGCAAATTAAGGTAATTCCCTGGTAATAGAACCAAACATAGATTTCCGATGAAACTTGGTACACTTTTGTAACAAGTCAAGGAGATAATAAAAACGTGATAAAAAGAGGGGGTCACCGTGCTCGTTTCCACGCCACAATGCTGACGAGTGCGGTCATTTTGGCCCCTTTTGGCAAAAACCGTGCGCAGCAAATAAGCTCGATGTTTTTCAATGCAGCCGTGATATCGCACAGAGTTTGACTTTATTCCATTGTTTATTCACCGACGTTCCAGAAAAATGTCTTCAATTTCCTTTGTATTTACTTTACACTCCAAAGTAGATTCAAATTGGATATGCGCTGTGGGACCGTAGTGGCTCCCTCCGGAGAATTTAGTTAAATTGCCAAAAAACTGATCATAGATTTCTGCCCATCTTTTTCTTGTGTAATGTAGATACTGTTCTTATTAAAATTATGAAATAAAAAATGGGGGTCACCGTGCTTGTTTAGAAGAAAACTACCATTTATTTCCCAGCCAAGCTTTGTCTGAAAGAAATCCTGTAATGTTCTGTATGTGCGCGCGCTCGTACTCGCGCTAAATGACGCGTGGCGCGCGCAAATGACGCAATAAATTATGCGCAGTAAGGATGCGCAATGCAATACCAAGGAATCACCTTAACTGTTCGCGCGCGCTAACATGTGCGCGCGCGCGTGTAGGCCGGTTGGCCTCAACCAAGCCTCAACCCACGAGGATAACGTCGAGGCGGTGTTCCCTGAAGCGATCAGCCAAACTGCGTCCTGTCTCTCCGATGTATACTGCTGGAGGGCATTTACGGCACGAGATGCAGTAGATCAGGCTCGATCTCTGATGTGCACGTAAAATGCCCTGTGATCTTAATCACTCCTCTTGGTGTTGTTATTGAGGTGGACGTATTGATGAAAGGACAGGTACGACAGATGGTTCGCCTGCAGGGAAAAGTACCTGAATTTTATTTCTGTCAACCATCTACAAGTGTTTAACTGATCAATGTATTCAAATTGCTTGGGGTTACACTAGATGATAAGCTTAAATACAATATACATGTAAGTGATATCTGCAAGCAGACTAGCAAGAAAGTTGGTGTCTTAGTACGCCTTAGAAAGATGATCCCTACAGAAGCCAAGCTCCAACTATATAAATCAGCAATTCTACCTAATCTCACGTATTGTCATACAGTGTGGCATTTCTGTAAAGCGTCTGACGCTAGAAAACTGGAAAGGGTACAAGAACGGGCACTGCGTGCAATATATAATAACAAGACAGCAACGTATGGAGAACTATTAAGTAAAGCAAAGCTGCCTACTTTAGCAAATAGACGCTTACAAGACATACTGATATTAATGTACAAGGTTAAAAACTCATTGGCACCTAAACATATTTGTGACATATTTTATAAGCAATTTAAGAATTATAATTTACGTAGTAGTGATTTTCCTATTCCTAGATTTAATACTGTTAACTATGGTAGACATAGCATTAGATATTTCGGTCCCTATCTCTGGGGGAAAATGAACAAAGACCTTCGTAGTAAAACAAGCCTCCATGAATTTAGGAGAGCTGTGCGTGCCGTCGATGTGTCGGATGTGTTGGGTGGTGGATGCGGCTGCTGTGCATGCTCATCGTGAGGATAGCGTGGCTGAATTGGCGGCTGCGTCTCCCGTCCGGCACGTCTGGTGCATTGGTGGCTCGTGCAGCTTTCTTGAATATGTATTGTTGGTCCGATAAGTTTATAAATTTTAACTACTTATCTATATACATATATCTATTTTATATAATATTAGTATTTTATATTTTATATTTATATTTATGTTATAGTGTCCCCAATTAGCTATTTAAGCTAAACACACAGACACTTAAATAAAGTCTATGTATGTACGTATGTATGTAATGTACACTATTAGCAAATTTAAAAGTATTAAGTTATACTTAGGTTAATTACGTTTAAGCATCATAGTCGCTATTATACATAAATGTTTACTCCGTATGAAAATACTCGATCAGTTTTGTAAACTTTTTTACATATATTATGTTAATAAGTTAAGGAAATATTGAATTTACAGGGTCCAAACTACCCTAAAATATTCATCAAGTTACGAGCCTCGTGAATTTCAGTTTTAGTTGCCTTCGGGCTGTTACAGTTTTCGAAAGGACGCTTTTTTGTGTGTGCATAAAACGCGTTTAAAAAAAAAAAGAATTTCGTGGATATGTTTTTTAGAAAATCTAGCACGTTTTAATCTGCGATCAAGATCTTTTCACCATCATGTAAGTTTTTTTACTGGAAAAACTGACAAGGTCGTGAGTGCAGCCGGATCATAGCAAGTTTTATTATACAGGTCCTTCGCTACCGGTTTGTCTTTCAATAATTTTCTCTCGTACACTGCATGTGACATAATTACACGGAATCTCTCTTACGGATCTTTGTAGCTTGTCCTTATGCTTTCGCTGAGGCTAAGTTCCAGAGCCACGAACGTCATGTGGTACTTTTTGTTATGCTCTGCAGGGTGGTTTTAACTTTTATCATTTTAATTAAAGGATTAAAGCCATAGAGCAGTGCTTCAGTTCATTTTATCTACTTTCGGAACTTGACGATGCCACAATTTCCATATAGAAATTAGAAGACATTTGTTCTACTGCAAATCCGTGAATCTGATCGGTTCTCATCGATGACTTTTCGTTGATAAACCATGCACGATCTCCACACCCTGGCAGCTCTCATGTAAAAGCATTTTACAAGGTATATTTTTAAAGTTAGCTTGATCAAAGCGTCCATGTACAACCGCTAAGAGGTTGCCAGTGCTAATAAGAAATAGTGCTATTGGCACCGTGTTCACAAACGCTACTAGGAAATGCCTCTTCCATTGTCTTCGCCAAACAGCCATGACAGCCATGTTCTGATAGCGAGTCTCGATCGCGAGAGACACACCTGTTGAAAAACCATTCAATCCCCAGAGGAACTGAGGTATGAATAGCAAAAGACTGTAGCAACTCTAAGAATGAGCTGTTTTCGATGTATGTCCATTGATATAAGTATAACACGCCGTTAACCGACACGATAGCCGCGGATTCCGACAACATGCTCATGATAGCGATATCAGCCATTAGTCTCTCGCGGCGAGGAGTGCGAAAACTTCCCCAAGGAGCTGATTTTCTTTTCCAAATCAGATTACAGATGTGATCAATCATAAACCATGGTACTGCGTTCTATGACTTCTGCAGCGCCGTGAATTATTCCAAGAATGGCGATCGATTCCAAATTGCCAAGATCCGCTTGTAAAACTCGAAAGACAACAGCTGACCCATAATACAACGGCGCCAATAAGACATAGGAATATCCCGGGTCGGTGATGTTCCATAACCGCTGAGCGCAAATTCGTGAGATTGGTTTAAGTAATACCACTGTCAACGGCGCAAACAGAGCAATGAGCAATTTTCCTTCTTTGTTTTGTTTGATATATGCTGGATAAATAAAATGTGCAACGACAATGGCAAGAATGAATGTTAGACAACCTGGTATTGTCATTTTGAGGAACAAAGATATCTGCCGTTTCACTGACCGTAGACATAAGTTGTTTGTTAAAAGATAGACTTGAACACCGAAACTGACCAGAAACACAACGTTAGTGGGAATCTTTTGTAATACAGAAAGCTTGGAGCGAGATAGTCCTAGAGCCTGAAGGGCCACTCGATAAGCGGCATCCATACAGTAAGCAATACAGCAAACCAGAAACAATTTCTTTTTCACTCCTTTTAACTGATATGGATGGAAAAGGAGCAGCGTATTTGAAAAGAACCAGCCGTAGAGTATAATGTAAGCGATCACCCTTGAAGCTGTTCTCATCCACTGCACGTCTACCGGAATTAATTTCGTTGGAGGGTGAAATTCACACAGGTTGACGGTTTTGTAACACAGATAAGAGACTAACATGTATACTGCACCAGTTGATGGTAGCAGTCAGCAGTGAAATCAAAGCTCCAATGTACATTGATTTCCAAACTGTATGGATAACAGATGGTCTAAGCCGCTTCCACGCTGTCCCTCTATCATCAGCCTGCTCTTGATTAATTGGCTGTTGCTTCATTCTCCTCTGTTGAGCACGCATTTATAACCCTCACATCGAGACTACCCGTCGCTTGATAGCCTGTGTTTGTGACTCTGTCGCTGTATTCCTGGTAAATACGCTCATCAACAGATGATAATACCATTCTCGACCCTGTGCTTTCTAGAGGGATCGTAGCCAAAAGACTCTGTCGTGTATTCAGGCTCTTCTGGATTGTAATGCTCTGTCACACTTCGCGTAAAACTGAACAAAATGTGTCCGAAAAACTTCTATTAGAGTACTGCTAGTCATTTCACTTGATATTCTTAAAACAAATTCAGCGATTGTATTTAGTTTACTTGAAGAAGCCCGCTAACAACTGAAATCAGCTCAGTGAAAACTCCACCCTATTTCTGGCTCAAACGTTAGTCTGATTAAGAATGCAACTCCTTGCTAACGTGGAAACCAAAATATTCCGCAAAGGACCGTGAGTGGCCTGATTAATTTTGTAACTGGTTTCGAAACTAAACTAAACTAAACATCGAAATGTTCAAAAATCAGGATAGGCTGTGACTCAAATCCGGCTCAAAATGACTGTGATGCACGTAATTGTGAACGATACACACCCGAATTATAACTAATTTGCAACAGAGTTTAATTCGTAATGTTTCGTCTTCAACTCTCTAATGCATTTCGGTGTGAAACCGAAAAGCCTTGTAGCAATGGGGGTTCGTAATTTCAATAAATTTCGGAATGAGTGTTTAGACCATCGATATCGCAAAGTTCTAATATCACAGAACCACTCACAGTGGAAGCAAATCATGCGACCATAATGATCAATCAGAAATCGAAACAAAAATCTCGTAATCCTGTTTCAAGCGCGGGAAAATACGTGAACGGCACATCACGTTTGACTTCCGGAACTTGTGTTTAATTGGCTGAGAAGACAACATCGGTTCCGGCGATCTGATTGGTCAGATGCACTGATCGCATCTCACGGTTTATTTGCAGTCGTATGCAAATTAAGAGCGGCTTGCTGTAACTTCATCACCGTTAACCTATGCAAGATAGAAAAATCAGATTTTCTCAAAACTTTGTCAAGTATAAAGGGTTTTACTAACTCTGTTTTCAACAAATATAACTTTGAGGTTGTGATTGGATTTTTATTTATTTTTATTTTTATTTTTTGGTTTATTGCCCCCTGTAGAAAGTGCCACAAAAATCAGACGGCCCTGAAATCCGCACTTTTATCGAATGCCAGCGATGTAGGCCAAAATAAAAACCGCAGCAGGAAAAGCTAACCCTAGTATGTGTGATTAAAATATCATCTTTCGGCGGCTGCATTGTGTAGTGACAGACGCTGTCAGATTGAGAAAATATAATTGTTTTGATATCTGAATTTTTTTAATCGTAATTTTGTCAATAATTAGTGCCCGTGACGTATGGTGTTGTGCGTGACGTTGACAAAATTTAGGCCAATAGTTCGTGGCGACGTATAATAGTCACAATCTGGTACATGGATTTACTGCTATCACAAACTGTTATGTGTGTAAGATAAAAGTATCATTTTCATCTTGAAAGCTATTTATCGAAAAATTGGCTTGGGTAGTAATATAAAAACGTATATAATAATTTTGAGAGCGTACTTCGAGGAAAAAACAAAGGTCACTGTGGACCAGTAATCTCATTGACATATTTTTGATCATTTCATGCTGCTGAGTGTTTATCACAGAATATCATTTGATCCATGAAAAGTTCGACTGTGGGTCTTGTATTACTCCTATGTAAAAAGTCTTTGCGAGGCTCACAGAATGTCTCAGGGATATCATTTTATCATATTATTATAAAACAATAATATCGATCCACCAAAGATAAACAGTACGCAGACTAGTTTTGTGGGTTTATGTGAAAAAAAGAAAAAAAAGTTTATTTTTGAATTGTCACGATAACTAGCCCATTATGCAATCCGAGTTTAGTTAACAACATTATCATTACACGCGACAACCTAGAAAAAAAAGAAATGATCAAGTTTACTGTTATATATCAAGGCATGCTGACAAATAATACGCTCAGGAATAAACTAAAGTTACAATAGGATGTCACTGTTTAACTGAAATATGTGGAAGTGTATTTCTTACCATTGCAATCTAGTCCTATCATTGACTGAGAAATGGTAACTATTTCTGTACGGCTGTTTACTGATGGCGGGTACAGTAATTACTTTCCACTTGTAATGGGCTGCGGGTTAGTTACATATTATATCGTAGCAGCCACACCTCCGCCCCCTTTCTGAAACCCAAAAGTGTCGTGGGCGATTCTTTTTTATTTTATTATTTACACCAGTATAGTAAAGATCATCACTTGTGTGACGGTTATTATCAGAAATTTATATTCCTATATACAGTAAAAGTAACAGATCAAATAAATCGTCTTCTATAAATCTGCCTCGCTATAAAATACCCCATGTAAATATATGTTTTTCCGTCTTGTTTTCACATAACCTGGTCTGTAAGACAACCAAGAGAACACCATCATATCCACACTTTAGAGTAACATACGTGTCTCTGTCTGAACTGCTGATATGGCAATAATTATTTTTCTGAGTGTTTTGCACATGTTTTGTTGCCCAGTTGTGCCACTACTTTGTTATAAAAAAATATTATGCATCTTGTAAGCAGCACTTAACCTGATCCGGGCTCGTGCTGATTGTGATCACACTCTAGGCTATGCGGGACTATCATACTGAAGATTTCTTATAACATATGAGAGTACACAACTTATACAAACACATCTACTGTGGACACTGTCACCCCACTTTATACATCAGACCAAGACTATCTTCCCAGGCGCGCGTTATTCTCACATTCGGTCTTCCTCACACGCGTGCGTGTTATGAGAAATCGATTTTGTCTTCACACTTATCAAATCTTTCCCAAAATGGACCCTCCCCAAAAATCAAGGGAAATATTAATAAGTTAGAGATGGGAACATCTAAGAAACATTTGCGGGGAAACATGCCTCCGGACTTCCATAGATTCGGCGCTCAGACCTTACTCATGTAATATATCATTTCAATTTTTTTTTTCCTGTGAGTCCACGTTCTTTTTCTTTGCTTCCACATGCGGTATGATGTAGCTTCATTGATTTATTTCCCAGGTCGACAATATTGTGCATGAGGAAACGAGTTCACTCAGTTATGTAGGATTAGTTCGGTAAACATTTATTTCGCTTTGCTTATGTTTTTTTGTTTTTGTTTTGTTTCTGAATTAAAACCCTCTGTATTTGTGCTTATGTTTCCGATAATATTGTTTATTCATATCATATTTGTCACTAGCATTGTGTCCAATGCCTCAGTTCTTGTATCCTTCGCCGTGCTGTTCCTCTTTGTGCCATTTATGCGCAGATGTTCCTTTAGTTGGTTATCCATTTACCATCATATTGGATTAGTTGCAGCTGTACATTGGTGTTCAAGTATGTTGGTCTGTTTGTCGTTGTGGTGGCATCTAACATTCATGCTGTCGTCTTGTGGCTAGCTAGGATCTATTTTCTGTTCCCTGTCGAAAGTATTCACTTGTGACACGCGATTTTTTTCTGCGTGCCATGTCTGGTATAGAAAATTTTTTTATCGGTACTGTATTTTGCTGTGGGGCTGAGGCTTTTTAATGTCGTGTGTGTCCTCTTTTGCAACAGTTCTGCGTTAGCCATTTGTCCATCTGTCTGATGTGTGTTTATATCTTTTTATAATGTGTCACGGAAAAATACAAACTCTACTATAGGTGTATTTGCCTTTTAGGCGGGAATCACTTCTGTTAGTTTGGCGTCCTGGCTAAGTTTTCGCCTATGTGTCCCAAGGTTTAAATTTCTCTTGTCAAAGAGGTCTGGGCTTTCTGTGTTTGTATGTCAATTATGGTAGTGAACTCAAACACTGCAGTGTACGGTTTGTTTTTTTTTTTTTTTTTTTTTTTATTTTTCTGTGCACATCCTAGTTGATTTTTTTCTGTCGTGCCTGAACTGAAGGGCGAAACATGATGCGTTTATTTCTGCCCCTCAAGTAAACTAGCTTTAGGCGTGAGGTAGGTTTCTTGAACAACTTTCCAGTACTTACAGCGAGCAAGGGTCGTATTCACAGCCGAGCTTTTAGATTCGCCCCCTGAAACTTGGGTGTTAACTCCGGTCTGAGGAGGGTTTTGTCGTTTAAGGTCGGACAATTGGGTACTAATTAACTCATCCAACAAAACTCGAGTTTCAAGTTGTAAGGTACGCACATACTTGTACGTTTGGTAATTCTTACAAAATGAGGAACCACCCGAATGAAATCACTAAGTTTGTTTTGTCGGGAGAATATACGGAGTAATTAGAATAGGCTTGTGTAGGATTTTGTTTAAAGTGTATTAAAAAAACTATTCTACCATCACTCATGCAACCCTTGTTTCTTATGGTGAGTTGTTCTTTCCTGGAGATAACATTTTCGTTCAATGCTGAGTTGGCTTATTTTTTTTTTATATTTTTTTTGTTTCATAAAATTATTATTTTTCTTTTTTTAAATTTTTAACTTTATCATCAAACTTTATTTTTTTTTAGAAGTATCTATATATTTTACTTACTTAGTTGTATCTGTTTATATCCATTTTTAAGAGACAGTAAGAAAGGACCTTGTAGGTTTAGTAAAGGTGTCTGGTTCACGGTGACCTATTTTTAAAAGTCCAATATAATGTTTTTTGATTAGTATCTAGATCTTCAAACATCATGTCACAATCAATACAATCTGTTTGATTGCTTTTGGGTGGTAAAATTTTTTTTTACTGCTGTTCTGTGCTTTATCTTTTACTCTTTGGCGGTCGGAGTTCTGCTGCATTTATTTTACACCAGTATTCTTGCCTTATGATGTTTTTTAATCTTTTTTTTTTGCATAGTTCCAATTTTTTAATATGTCTTTTACCTGCAAAATTTTGCTCATTGGAGAACTTCCCCCTTCTTATCTTTTGGTCGATGAACATTTGTTTTCATTGCAGGAGACTTTATTAGTGGTTTCTCATAGATACTATTCGAAAACAAAAGTTCAAAAACGAGAGAGAAAAAGATGCGATGTTGGGCAGGCTTTGCTTCTCTACCCGTCACATGTACTTTACCTAATAATGGAGGCAATCCACCCTAGCAGTTATTCTGTATGCGGAGAACAAAATTATACAGAAAAACAAAGAGACAATTGAATAATAACACGTAAAAAGAACTCATAAGTTACTAGAAGAGATTAAAAAAAGAACACAAAAACACCCTAAAAATCAAAAAAAGAAAGTCTTACATTTTTACGAACTCTCGAGAGAAGACAATCAATAAGAAAAATAAAAATATACAATAGCTCTGGAGTCAGAATAACAAGTAGAAGGTACCCAGTGAGAGTTTCTTTTTCAAGGGGGTATTTGGTATGGTTGGATTGCGTTGCGCGATGTCAGAGGAGAGGAAATGTTAGACTAATAAAACAGCAAGAAGTAATAAAAAACAGATTAGGCAGCAGTAGCAAAAAAAGTATGTTTTCATCAGAACATGAGCTATTCCCTTGTTTACTTTGTGCCCCTAATTGAAGTGATGTGTCAAGATTGTATCAGCGTCACTCCAGTCTTAGAAGAGAAGCAGAACCAAACATAGCAAAAGAATGTGAAGCAACCCTTTCATTTGGGCAGTGACAATTGGCTTGCCTGAGAGAGCACAAATCCATTTTATCTTCGACTTTGTCAAAAAGAAGAGAAATACCATGACCTCACTTACGTCGAAGAGGTCGCGGTACTGCAGCGCAGTGGTGTAGATCCTCCGGTCAGCGGCCTCGCGGTTACCTTTACGATGTTATCCCCCAGCTCTCTCCAGTCGCCACGTCCGCCATCTGGCACGGCCCCTCCCGGCGCAAACCCTGTTTTACATTTGAACAACTGGGCGACAAATCTGAAAGTGCCGCAAGATCAAAACCACTAAAAACCACTTTTATATTTTACCCGAGGGCTTGGTTGTTGTGGCCACTTGCAAGACAAAACAAAAACAAAAAAAAAAGGGCACTCGATTCAATGCAACTGCTCACAAGAGAAGGAGTTGAAAGGTGGGGCGGTCGTGTGTGTGGCTTGGCTTAGTGGGGGGGGAAGATACATCGGAGAGAAGAAATTTAACTCTTTGGCCAGGCGACCAGCCAATAAAAACAAGATCTACCGCCAACTGTAGTCGTGTGTGACCCATTAGGAGTGTTCGCACCTTAAGAAGTAGATGGATTTTTTGGCTTCGAAGCTCTGTCTTTCAAGAGCGAACGAGTGCGGCGAGTACTCAGCCCACAGCCAAAAAAAAACGAGAAATTAGACTTATATATAAAAATCAAAGCAACTAAAAAACAAAAAATAAAAAAAAAAAAACAAACAAAAAAAAAAAAAAGAAAATATGTAAAGATAATAGAAACAATTAAAAAATATAAAACAAAAAAAAAAAATAAAAAAAACATAGAAAAAATCTCAAACCAAACAAAAATAAAAAAAAAAATAAAAAATAAAAAATCAAAAAAACATAATTAAAACTTCATACATTCAATAAAAAAAAATAAAAAAAATTAAAAAAAAAATAAAATCAAAAAAATACAAATAAAAAAATAAATTAATAAAAAAAAAAAAAAAAAAGAAAAAAAAAAAAAAAAAAATAAAAAAATAAAAAAAAAAAAAAAAAAATACAAAAAATATCAAAAAAAATTTTTAAGAAAAACCAAAATAAAAAAAAAAACTCTATATACAATAAAAAAAAAAAACTATAAAAACAAATTAAATAAACCAAAAAAAAAAAACAACAAACATCACAAAATATACCACCAAAATTAAATAAAAAAAAAAAAAAAAACAAAAAAATAAAAACAAAAAAAAAATAAACAAAAAAAAAAAAACAAAAAAAAAAAATACAATACAAAAATCAATTCAAAAAACACAAAACTATATCAAATATAATAATACCAAAATAAAAAAATTTGGTATAAATAATATCTATAATCAGATATAAATTAAAACAAATAACAAGAACAATAAAAAAAATAAAAAAAAAACAAAACAAAAAAAAAAATTTTAAAAAAAAAAACAAAACAAAAATCCAAAATAAATAAATACAAAAAAAATAACATTCTTTAAGATATAAAAAAACAATAAAAAATCAATAAAAAAAAAAAAAGTAACAATATAAACAAAAACTCAATAAAAATAATAATAAAGATAAGATATAACACAAATAAAATACAAAATATCAATCAAAAGAACAAAATAAGCAAAAACATAAACACAAAAAACACAAACAAAAGTAAAAAACACAATAAAAAAAAAAAAATAAAAAAAGAAACAAAAATATAAAAAAAAAATAAAACCAAAAGCTAAAAAATGGAACATAAAAAAAAACATCAAACAAAAAAAAAAAAGTATAAAACAACACAAAAACTATAAGCAAAAAACAAAACTAAAAAAATAAAAAACAATAATTAACAAACCTCAATAAACAAAAATACTGTTTGTAACAAATCATATATAACATACATAACAAAAAAATCAAATAAATAAAACAAATAAAAAAATAAAAAAAATAAATGGCTCAAAGAAAACTACAAAATAATATATCCCAGAATACATACACAAAACAACCCCCCCCCCCCCAAAATATAAAAAACCAAAAAACAATCAAAATAAAAAAAACTAGGATAACCAAAAAAAAAAAAAACAACATCACAAAACAATATAACCATGAAAAAAAAAAATATCCTAAAAAATAAGCAAAAAATAACAAAGATAATATAAACAAAAAACATATAGAAATCATAGACAAAAACAAAAAATTAAAGAGAAAAACAAATAAACAAGAAAACAAAAATAATACAAGAATAAACAAAACAAAAAAAACAATATACTAACGAGCTACCAAAAATCAATAGGTTAATAAAAGACAAAAAAAGAACTAAAAATACCTCAAATAAACAAACAAATTAACATACAAGAATCAAAAAAAAAAAAAAAATCAAACAAACATACAAATAACAAAAAAAATACATAAAAAGAATAAAAACATAAAAATAACCCTAAAAAAAAAAAAACTAAATAATGAAAAAAAACAAAAAACAAATGCCAAAATACAACTATATAAATTAACAAAAAAAATAAACATATAATACTATCAAAAAAAAAAAATAAAACCAAAAAACAAAAAAAAAAATACACACCCGCCCCCTAGTATTTCTCCCCAGAATGGCACGGTGCGCCGAAATCGGCGGGCAAGGTGATCGTCGGAAGGACAGAGTCTTCAGTTTATTGCATCCCCGTGATCCTGTCAATCTTTTCCTTGTCCTAGACTGCACAAAAAGATTTAAGTCTAAAATGTACGAGTGTGATGTTAGATGCACTCACACGAGCACTAATCGAGCCAGAGATATACTGGAACACAAGTACAGCTTTTGACGCTATCCTCCAATAGTGTATGTAGAACCTGAGACATCTGCGCTATGCCATCAAGGGGAAAGCGGCTGAAGGATCAGACTGAGCATTGTAGCCATGCTGACGTACAATTCATGTGGAATTATTTCGGACATAGCCATAGGGGGGGAGGTGGGGTTTTTCAATTTCAATAACACGTCACAAATAAAGTGAGCAGATTGAAAATTATTGCACAGAGCTGCTACGTGGATAGTAATCGATATAGTATCTGACAGAAGAGCATTGACCTGTGTGTTAAAGCCAAAAATAAGGGAAATTCACCCTAATGTTGTTTTAATAGAGTCAAAGAATAGACAAGACATGAAGAAGAATTCGAGAGGAATCAGGATTGCAAGAGAATTTTGTGCGAGAGATCGTTGTTAGGAAAGTCCGTCCAGAAGAATCAGAAAAAAAGAGAAGATACACAAAAGAATAAGGAAGGCAATGACTTGAATTCCCACGAATGCAGACTATATGTAAAAAATAAAAAGGGAAATGACGAATGAATGGAAGAAAATCCGATGGCTCGTATCGTTGGGTGGCTTGGTGGTTGTAGTACAAGTGAGATATAGTGAATTATAGGAAAGCCAGGTATAATTGTAATATCTGTTTTTTGTTTTGTTTTATATAGTATCTATAAGAAACAGTTACTAGGTCCTCAGATTTGCCGCACAAAAATTAAATTGGTTTGTTTGGGGGGCGTTCATGGGGTCGTTATGTCCGGTAGGTAAAATTTTTGAAATCTCATAGGTTTATTGGGGTATAAACGCCAGGCGCATTTCTTCTGCTTGATGCAGGGGTCGGGGTCATTTCTGAATTAGGACGGCGGGAGGCTTCTTCTATTCCAGAGCTTGCGGTGGTTTAAGCCTGGAGGGGTGGCGGGTAAAGTAGCCGTTCTGTGCTTATTCGAACTCAGTTCTCGCTTAACCTGCAAGTTGACTGCTAAATTAAGTGAGGGCCTACTGCTAACCATTCCTGTTGTTCAATCTAACAATGAACCCACCTCAATACTTAATAACCACTTTACATATTTTTTAATCTTTCGGAGGAGGGACCATCCCGACATCGTCTCCTTTCCCGCCGCCGTTCGCTCTCTTCACTTGGCGCCTCTACTTGGGAAGCAAGCGTTTGGGGCACGTACTTCAAATTACCGCGAGGGAACAAAAAAAGAAAAAAAAAAGAAAAAAAAATTGAAGGTTAGTGTTACATAGGTGGAGGTATTATTTCTTGTTCCAGCTACCTGTCACCTCCTTCTAGCTCTTGAGTGCGCAGAGTGTAATTGACTATGGAAGGTCCGGGGGAGCAGTTTATTCTGACCCCGGCAGAGATGTTTTCTTAAGATGTTTTCCAACTTTCGCGTGTCTCTAAAATTTTATATTATGACCCTTTGGATTTTTGAGTCAATATTGGAAAATTTTGATTTACTAGATTTCCCATTAACTAAACGTGTGATTTATATGGTTGTTGGGCAGCAAAAAACTTGACGTGCAACCAAAAAAAAAAAAAAAAAAAAAAACAAAAAAAAAATACAACTAGAAAAAGAATGCGTAGGAAAAAAAAGGGCATGAATTAAATTGTAAAAGCGCGGTGGTGGGCAAAAAAAAAAAAAAAAAAAAGTGGATCCCGCGCCTGGAAAGGGAAGAAGAGCAGAAAAGTAGACTACAAATATCTGGATGTATCCATGTGACAGTGAATAATGTACACAAGGTGGGTGGTGTTCGTTATTAATTGTAATGACAGCACTCATATGTTATAAATCTTCCAGGTCCTATGATGTTGTCGGCATTAGGCCTGAGTATCAAGAGCACGGATGCGCAATCAGGTAGGGCGTGTCAAAGTTGTCCAATATTGTTTTTAGCACAAGGCCAAAAACAGTGTGCAACGCAGAGAAAATTCTTTAAATTGTGGTTTATTTTGGCCCCTACAGCAAGTTCAATGACAGAAGAAGCGACCGTAGTGTTTCGTGGCTAAAGGTGTAGATGTTCTCTGGTTATTTTACGCCGCCAGGTTGTGGACATAAAAGACGGAAATATATTTACGGGTATTTTAGTTAGAGAGCAGATTATAGAGAACGAAATTTATTTGATCGGTATATTTGTACTGATATAGGATGTTTTTTCTGATAATTAACGGACAAGGCTTAATTAATTTAAATCTCTTAATTAGCTATTGTTCATGTTAACATTTATATTTTTTATCAATTTAGTTGATTACACTGTGAAATGAATATTAAAAAAAAATCACAGATCGCCCACCGAGCTTGGGTTTCCTGTGGCTGCTCGGGTTAATATGTGTTTCTTTGTTTGTTGTAAATAGGCAC
>MU826351.1:664640-779493 GCA_029204205.1 Desmophyllum pertusum
TTGAGGAACAAAGATATCTGCCGTTTCACTGACCGTAGACATAAGTTGTTTGTTAAAAGATAGACTTGAACACCGAAACTGACCAGAAACACAACGTTAGTGGGAATCTTTTGTAATACAGAAAGCTTGGAGTGAGATAGTCCTAGAGCCTGAAGGGCCACTCGATAGGCGGCCATCCATGCATTAAGCAATACAGCAAACCAGAAACAATTTCTTTTTCACTCCTTTTAACTGATATGGATGGAAAAGGAGCAGCGTATTTGAAAAGAACCAGCCGTAGAGTATAATGTAAGCGATCACCCTTGAAGCTGTTCTCATCCACTGCACGTCTACCGGAATTAATTTCGTTGGAGGGTGAAATTCACACAGGTTGACGGTTTTGTAACATATATAAGAGACTAACATGTATACTGCACCAGTGATGGTAGCAGTCAGCAGTGAAATCAAAGCTCCAATGTACATTGATTTCCAAACTGTATGGATAACAGATGGTCTAAAGCCGCTTCCACGCTGTCCCTCTTTCATCAACCTGCTCTTGATTAATTGCTGTTGCTTCATTCTCCTCTGTTGAGCACGCATTTATAACCCTCACATCGAGACTACCCGTCGCTTGATAGCCTGTGTTTGTGACTCTGTCGCTGTATTCCTGGTAAATAAGCTCATCAACAGGATGAGGATCGTAGCCAAAAGACTCTGTCGTGTATTCAGGCTCTTCTGGATTGTAATGGTCAGTCACACTTCGCGTAAAAACTGAACAAAATGTGTCCGAAAACCTCTATCAGAGTACTGCTAGTCATTTCACTTGATATTCTTAAAACAAATCCAGCGATTGTATTAAGTTTACTTGAAGAAGCCCGCTAACAACTGAAATCAGCTCAGTGAAAAACTCCACCCTATTTCTGGCTCAAACATTAGTCTGATTAAGAATGCAACTCCTTGCTAACGCGGAAACCAAAATATTCCGCAAAGGACCGTGAGTTGCCTGATTAATTTTGTAACTGCTTTCGAAACTAAAACTAAACTAAACATCGAAATGTTCAAAAATCAGGATAGGCTGTGACTCAAACTCCGGCTCAAAATGACTGTGATGCACGTAATTGTGAACGATACACACCCGAATTATAACTAATTTGCAACTGAGTTTAATTCGTAATGTTTCGTCTTCAACTCTCTAATGCATTTCGGTGTGAAAACCGAAAAGCCTTGTAGCAATGGGGGTTCGTAATTTCAATAAATTTCGGAATGAGTGTTTAGACCATCGATATCGCAAAGTTCTAATATCACAGAACCACTCACAGTGGAAGCAAATCATGCGACCATAATGATCAATCAGAAATCGAAACAAAAATCTCGTAATCCTGTTTCAAGCGCGGGAAAATACGTGAACGGCACATCACGTTTGACTTCCGGAACTTGTGTTTCATTGGCTGAAAAGACAACATCGGTTCCGGCGATCTGATTGGTCACAGCACGATCACATCTCACGGTTATCTCAACGAATCGTCCTGGAAACAATTGAACGATAAACTTCGACGATCTTTTCGCCAAATTCTGGAGAAAGAAGAGAGAATATTATTATGGAAATTTTAACCTTCCTATTTCATCTGTACTTCATAATTATCATATCATATTCTTATTATAATGTAACAAGTATAAATTGAACTTGCCTGCTTCTTCATGGCTCAGTTAATTAGTCGAGGAACACTTTACTGATCATGATTACTAGAATGAGAAACTCATTAGTTACCTCTAGATATCCATTCTCTTTTGTCTTTTCTTCATTTCTCTGAATTGTATCGTACTTATACCTGGCCTGGCGTGTGACAAATGCAAGTGTCTCGTGAAGAAAATAATACAGACGAATAGATATCATCAGGGGGGCTAGCAGCGAGGCCTGGGACCTAGTATATATGATTGCACATTTTAGAAATTTGGCCGAGCGAGACTAAGTACTGGTTTGTTTAAAATAAACATGGCGGACGATGGCTGACATGACGTGCGTTTGTGTTCGTTCAGAAATATTTTGGCGATTCCACGTCCAAACATCTATGGGAACGATTCGGTCGCTGTTTAACTGAACTTTGGTCATTGTGGGACACCATGGATGAAAATTCCACAGCAAACTCCCGTAGAGGTACGTTTCTCGAATGATTGACAGATTTCTTTACTTGTGCGATCATGTATTGCGGAAAAGCGGCAAGATCAAAGGGCGCTGCCTGCCCCCCCTGGATATCATTCACCACCGTTTGTCGGTTGCCCATGAAGACGTACAGTTCTGAAAATTCTCGTGAGATATATATAGACAAGAGAGGATGAACATCCTCTCTTGATATAGATTATTACATGGTAAGAGCTTGATATCGTTTTTATTCAATGGGTTTTTAATCCCAATCTCGAACGAGCGAGTCTTCGAGCGAGTGAGCGATATGGCATTAAAACCGAGTGAATAAAAACGATATCTAGCTCTTACCATGTCATAATTTGTTTATTACATATTTGAGTGGGATATAAAAACATGTAAAGCACAACTGAAGTACAATTTGATTTTAATTATTCCTGCTATCATGCAACCTTTGCGCTAACGTGAAAAAATCTTAGTTGATCCTCTGTAATCTTTAGAAGCCTTCGGTCAAGCTTCGGCAATCTTCGGAATACCTCGGATGATCTTCGGTTATCTTCAGGTGATCTTCGGAAATATTCGGACGTCTTCGGTGATCTTCGGAAATCTTCGGTTAAGTTCCGGCAATCTTCAGAATAGCTCGGGTGATCTTCGGGTGATCTTCGGTTAAGTCTTGGCAATCTTCGGAATAGCTCGGGTGATGTTCGACAGTCTTCAGAAGGCTTCGAATGATCTTCGGCTATACAACCGGTGAAGTGATATCGTATCATTCACTAGTGAAGTGTTATCGTATCACTTCACTGATGGTATGGATTTTATTCACGGCTTTATCACACTGATATCCATACGTAATATGTAATAAAAATTGATATCCGATACGTAAATCTCGCAAATGAGGAACCATGATTGCCGTATTTGCCAAGCGAATAACCTGAAGTTTCAGTCTCGTCGTGAAGCCAAGAATCGTCGCACTGATCAGCTCGCTGTAATGATTTTTTAAAGCGGATCTGATATTGTGCTAAAATTTGGCTGTGACCTTAGCGCGTTATTCGATCCCAGCGGGGAATCGGCTTCCGGTTTCACGCAAATTGCGGACTTTAGCGTGACTACTTTTTTTTGTCGGTGACTCGCACCGGACCCCCACTCGGCCTACCCCTACGAGAAGTCTTAGGGAAGGACAATTCCTGAAGCGGGAAATGAACTCCTGCCTGACGTTTACAAGCGTATTGAGTTTTACTTGATAGTATAGTTTCCATTTTAAACACACGTATGTGAATTACTCAACCCTGCCTGTATTCATTAGTTCACGAGCGAGACTCATTACGCTACAATCAACCAGACAAGAAATACTTTAAAAACATATCTTCGTAACATTTCCAAGCCCTAACCAAGGAAGTAGAGTTTCCATTTCAAAAACGTGTATGTGAGTTTACACCTCTGAAGTATTCTTGCTGGACGTACATTTTAAACAGAGTTTAAAATATAAATATCCATGAGTAGAATAGTCTCCTACGCAGCCGTTATTTGTGTCGTCACGCAACGCTTCTCCCCACTAACGGCTGCTCAAACCTGGATCACATTCCTTTCCTTTTGTTTTGACCGCAGTAGCTTTGACACCTATCAGCAAAAACGTGACTGTTACCGTTTGCCGAAAACTTGATAGATCGATCCAATTCTTGAACTAGGATGTCTGTTGTAATATTATAATGAATTTTTTTCGACATTATTCTTTCATATCATACATTTTTCGTCAGTAAAACCGTGTTTTATTTTGATGTCTGGTGTGCGTCAAATTCAAAAGGCGGCATACTAGCGTGCGTTTGACGTTTCCGACGCTAAGGTCATGATAAGACACAATCTATGATTGGTGTATTTTGGCGCGAACGAGTTCCGAAAATGGCACTGCAACTGTGATTGGCTTAAATCTGCAAAGGCATGTGGTCCAGGTTTGAGCAGCCGTTAGTGGGGAGAAGCGTTGCGTGACGACACAAATAACGGCTGCGTAGGAGTCTATGAGTAGAACAGAAACAGTTTGCTTTGCACGTTATCGGATCCCAGCGGGAAATCGCCGGTTTCCGGTCGTTGCCGAATCACGCCAACATCAGACCTTAGCGTTGACTGGCGTGACTATTCTCTAAGGGTGCGTTCCTTTGGTATGATCCGGATCAGGATCAGTGATCCGTAGCGTTCCTTTCGAGCGAATCCATTTTCAGATCAGTGATCTATCGAATCCACTCTGGACAAGGATTCATCGGATCACTGATCTGAGTGATCTGACAACGGATCATCGGATCAGTGATCCGGCGCGTTCCTTTGGTAAAGGATTCGAAATTAATCACTGTGCACAGCGGTTTTCGCTCTGACTGGGTAGGTACTTCATATGAGGAGTGCATTCGTTCAGTGTTTGTTGTGGTAAGTAGTCGTAATTTAGCCCTGTTTCTTCCTGTATTGACTGAAATTCATCAGAAAATTGACGAAATACCAGTGAAGTACAAATATTCGAAATAGCTTGTACAAAACTTTCGGTTTTACCACGAAATTGCCATATTAACTCTCCTGAACATTCGTACGATCGTGGTGGAGCCGCCATGATGGAACTTTTATGTGTTTGTTTGTTGTAGCGATCTTCTTGCCCTTTTGCCGTAAGTTTAGGTAATTTCTAACACCATTTATTGTACATGTTTTAAACTTATATGACACGCGCACTGCAATTTCGCGTCTGCTGTCATGGTAACTGATCCAACGCACTAAAAATCCCGTTCCTTTGGTGCACCATGATCCGAGTGATCTCGGATCAGAAATAGTGATCCGGATCATCCCAAAGGAACGTACCCTAATAGATTTCAAACAGGATTTCAAGCAGGATTTCCAGCAAGAAAGCCGATATTTTAAATTGCCCGGTTATATTTTATTTTTGAAAAATTCTTGTTTTCGTATTACCGCCTCGTCCCAGGGTCTTTTCATTGTAACGGGTAAGGTAGGTGACTGGGAACAAGTTTCTTTCCGCCAGTCGCCAGTCGCCAGATGCCAGATCAGTTTCAACATGGCGGACAAACGAGAAAATTGAACATGGCTGCCGAAACGACGTCAAAACCGGAGAAAAAAGAGATATTTAAGGACGTTAGATTCTTCCTAGCTGAAGAAAACAACGAAGAGGTATGCTTTAAATTGTGAAACGCGGAAAATAGTGCAATCTCAGATGAAGGTTAACAGGTATAAAAAAATATACATCTCCATTTTGACGGCTGAAAGTAAACAAGGCACAAATATACGCCCTGTTTGTGTTCTGTTTGTTATGATCCACATAGTCATTTCCGTTTTACATCTTCTGGGAAATGAAGAGGATCGCACAAACTATAAATTATAGTGCTATGGTGTTATCTGCATTCATTTGCAACGGAAACCTTTCAAGATCATGTTCTGTTGCATGTGCATGACATGGAATGAAATCAGCCTTGAAATACACTCAACATTTTCAAAATGCAATCACTTCAAAGTCATTGTTTGATTTCTATCAGATTCTACTGAGTAACATCTGCAAAGCAATGTGTAATTGTACAAGGCACAGAATAATGGACATTTCACAGTACACAAGTCGTTATAACTTACTTCTGTAAATACTTGGCAGTAGTCAGTAGAATATTAATTTTACAATCCTGGCCATTTTGTGCCATTTTGAAAGTAAATGTTCGGTGCAAACACAGCGCGGAAGACAATTTTGCTTTCAAATAAATTCCGTAAAAAGAGAGTTCTGAAATTGTCAAAATTGTCATGTACCAAATTACAACGTAATCAAAGTGCAATGTACATACAGTCAACTCTCTCTTAACGGACGGACACCTCTATAAGACGGACAACTGGTGTTGGTCCCTGCGTGCCGTTTTTCAGTCATTTTATTGTATCTAAACTCTCTATAAGCTGGACACCTCTCTAAGACGGACAATTGCTGCCGGTCCCGATGGTGTCCGTCTTAGAGAGAGTTGACTGTATAATCAACCTAAAAATTTTAGTGACCAATCAAATTCAAGTGAAGTACATGTGTTACTGGGAAGCATGCTGTGTATTTTCAGTTTTCCATACAGACATTTGTAATACAGTATACCCAACAAAATTTCTAGACTCTGATTGGTCAATGATGAGTGCATATTTGAGGCTTGCAATACAAAAGTTGCTATGGAAACGGGGAAAGGCACCAATTTCAAAACAGCATTAAAAATTGCTGCCAGCCTGTTTGCTTTTTTTAATCCAAAATGTTGTTGAACAGTGAAAAGAAAAAGCAAAAAAACAAAAGATACTCGGAAAGCTACACAAATGTTAGACTTTCTCAAAGTCCGTTTTGTGTTTTGTCAGTCAGCTGCTCGGTTTCGCGACTTCATTGCTCGAAGAAGTCGACTTGTGGCAAGAAAAGGGCTAACCTGCGATCAGGCCAATTTTTCGCGCTTCTTACATTCTCTTTACGGATGCCGCGTTAAATTTTCAGCGCGACCACATAAAGACGAAGAGTAAATGACAGCGCGGAAAATTTGCCTGATCATAGGTTAGAAAAGGGCAAATAAAAGACAAGTGAATTAACCCAGACATTGAAGAATGCAAACATGAAATGTTCATATGAAATTCACTTCTATTGATTTGCAACCCAGCTGCATACACGATTGTGCATTTCCATACATTTTGATACATATTGGTTCTCACAAGTTCTTGTCTTATTTTGATTAAATCATGTATAATTCTGATAAATTAGGTGAAGCAAGCCCTGAAGTCAGGTGGTGCAGCACGTGAGTTTTTACATTAGTGACCTTGTGACTCACGTGATTGCCACGGACACCAGTTTTCCTCAGTTTAGTGAAGCCAAGGATTGTAACTTGACTATTGTTCAGGTACACATAGTGCATTATTCTTTCTGTTTTTTTTTTGTGTGTGTGATGGCACATTCAGTCGAGCTTTGTTTAATGTTAAGGGTTACTGTTTGTACTACATGTAGAAAGGATTGTATCCTTTACTGTAAATGTACACTCATTGTCTACTAATATTGCAGTTATTGTATTTTAATAAGTTTGCATCTTCAAATTTGCAGCCAAAGTGGGTCTTTTTAAGTGCAACCTGTGAAATGCTTTTACCGTATCCTTTTATAAAAAAAATAATGTTGTATTTAATAATTTTTATTATACTTCTAATATTATTAATACATATACCGAGAATTTCTCATTAAAGCAATGTTCGGTTTCATAGCAGTGTTATAAAACAAACTGGGTGTGAGTACCATTCAGTCGTGAGGGTAAAATCCCATCTCCGAGGCAGGACTGAACCTGTGATTTTTGTCCCAAAGTTGCTAAGCAACATGACATACATGTATATCCTCATTGTATGAATATGCCTCACGGTTAAACCAGAGAAAACAGGACAACAGAAGTTCAGAATACAACGGTAACTTTCTTCGAGCAAGCACGTGGAACTGACGTGAGCTACATACGGGGAATCAGTAACGTAACAACGTGTTACGCAACTTGTCACACTCATTGCATATAAACTGTGCTGATAATTTAATGTACATGATTTTCATTTCAAGTAGATGAATCTTAGCCATACTGTTCTTGTAGTTATACATTCCTTGACTTGGGATAAGATGTGGAGCCTTTAGACCTGAATCCGAACAGCTCTTCAAAGGAATTGTCGTTTGTCCTTCTCAGGTTGGAAAGTGGTTCATTGTAGGTTTAATACTAGTTCAAAATCAGTGAGCCAGGCATGCATGGTTTGTATGGTCTGTACATATGTGCTGTGAGATAAAAGTTTAAGATCCACAGAGATGAGACTCTGCCTTAATGCAGGAGGTTTAAGATACAAAATTAATGTATTATTTGGTGACAAGAGAAATGATAAGCTAATGGTTAGTACAAGTACATGTATGTTGGACAATGTATAGTATACATGTACATGTTGCCTAGGTCACCTGGGGTATACTCAAGTACAGGTACATGTAAATGTACCCTGAGTTGCATATTGCTGCGGAATCAGAGAAAAAGTGATATTGGTGAGCTTACACAATGTACATACATGTGTCATTCAACAGATTCCAGTAAATGACCGAGATGCATTGTGGGCCATGGTAACATACCACGGTGGCCAGTGTCAACTGAACCTCAACTCTAACTGCAGTCATTTGGTGATTCCACGTCCATCAGGCGTAAGTGTTCAGTATTCCATAAATTTAACTTGAGTACCCTCCCAGCTGGGGGTGACCCTAACAAGCAGACAGCATGCCCATATGCTCGATATAAGAGAGGGGTCCCAGGTCAAAAACCCATCAAGGTCGGCTACCTGACCCGACAAATTAATTGAAAACTATAGATGATTTGGTGAGGTCCATAATATAATTATTATATTGACTCTTCACAATTCCTCATTGACACCTTGCCATTAACACTTATCTGGGACCCTTGTGCCCTGGCTGGGTGGAGATTAAAAGCTGCTTGAGGATACTAAATGTGTTTTTCTAACAACTTTTGTTCTCTAATTACTGTAGGAAAAATATGAATGTGCTTTGATGCATACTGACAGCATCAAGATTGTCACTCCAAGCTGGATTGTCGATAGCATAAAGGAAAAGAAGAGACAAGATGAAACAAACTACGTGCCTTCCAAATTCACCGTAACTACAGAGACTGAAACAACAAGCTCTCTTCTAACACCCGATGATAATGACAGAACAACAGCAACACCTCTACCAGCTGGTGTTCCTCAGGACACATCCGTCTCCACTCCTGTGATGGCAGGTTCAAAACTACCCATTGCCTTGCCGTCAGCTCTCATGAGCCCTGTGTCCCCAGTGGTCACCACTACAGCCACCACTGCAGCCGAAGCCAGCGTCACCATGACAACTGTACAAAGCAGGTCAAGCATAACTGTGCCTGAAGCAGAAGAGAAAAGTATTGCAAGAGATAGCGCTAGCATCACCTCTGAAAAGACAGGAAAACTGGAGACAAAACAAGAGACTGTTGCAGCAAGCGGTGGTATCAAAATCGTTGAAAATAATAATGAGGAGATTCTCGGAAATGAAAAGGAAAATGAAAAAGAAAATAAAGAAACTACAAATGAACAAGATCCAGAAAAATCTGCAGAGAATCAAGGTTGGAAATTAAGAATGTCACTTTAAAAAGTTTCAAACTTGGGAATGTACATTGTATTAAAGGGTACTTTGCAATGTCTACCATAATGTTACAGTAGAACCTCCCATTAGCAGACGACCTTGGGACCAGAAAAAGTGTCCACTTACATGTAGGAGAGGTGTCTGCTTATGGGGGGGGGGGGGGGGGGGGGGGGGGGGCTAAAAATGTAGTGTCTGTATGTGGCTGGTACCTGCTGTCCACTTACGGGAGGTGTCCGTCTTCGGGAGGTGTTTGTCAGCGGAGGTTCCACTGTACATGTATTCACTTCATCCTTTGCCAAATTTCTGATGGGTTTTATTTGATTTTACCAACCAAAATTTAAGACGAGTGGAGGTGGAATCAAGACACGCTGTCAGTGGAAATCGTCCTGTAATACTGTACATTATTTTGTAGCTGTGTTCTAAGTGATGTTGATTGGTTTCTGCCTTGTCCCCAGTCACTTCCTCAAAAGGAAGAAAAAAGTGCAGGAGTGTAAGGAAAGATGGGAGGGAGAGTAAAATGATTTGTTTTTATTTTTCTCCTTACCATCAGCCCTTGTTCGCTTGTAGTTACAGTACATGTATGTATGTATGTCATAATTTGTATGCATGTAAGGCAGCCATAAGTAGAGCTGTCCCATTACGAGAGTGTCCACTCAGAGAGCTTCAAAATTTGCATCTTGATCATGTTGAAGTACTGTTGTTCCTATTTTGTTTAGGGTCCAACTGCTTGGCCGGCTGTGTTTTTGTTATATCAGATTATTCAGATCGTATGGATCATTCTATTCTTAATACATGGATGGAGGTAAAAACTTTTTGCTACTACATGTACATGTACATTGTAAGAGTTGTACCATGTGCTCATTGCTTAGTTTTTGATCTCCTACAATAAAACCCCATTTTCTCTTGGTGAAGGATAATTGTTTTAAGGGCTCGTATGAGTCCTTGAAATCCTGGAAAGTCCTATTTTCCAGGTACAGTGTACACTAGGTCCTGGAAATCTGGAATTTCAAGGGAAAATTCAATGACACAAATAAAGAACAGTAAAAATCAGGTGGGGGAAATTCTCGCAAAATGCAAAACAGAACATCAAGTCATCAAACCCGAGAGACAGGGTTTGATCACATTTCCAAACCCCAAGAAGAGAATTGAAAATAGGATGCGGCGCAGAGTATTATTTTTAATGAAATTCAAGGTGTTTGGAAATGTGATCAAACACTGTCTTGAGGGTTTGATATATTATCTTCTCGATTGAAACTAAAACTAAGGTGGAAACAGAAATAAAATCACAAAAATACATAATGGAGGTTTTGATCAGATATGCATATCAAAACCCTGTCACGGTCATGATCTCCTTTGTTTTAACTTGATGAATTACATGTATTAATTAATGAGTTTTAGAAAATCTACAGGCATCCTGGAAAAGTCCTGGAAAAGTTCAGGAAAACTGTTGCTTTAAAAAAGTATTAACCATGTGTTTTGGAAACATTTCTTAATCAAATCCGGATTGTTTTCTTTTTAATAGGTGGTACAACAACATGGTGGCAAAGTCAGTCGGTTCTACTCAAAACAATGCACACATCTACTGTGTCTTAACCAGCATGGAGGCCTTTATCAAAAGGTGAGACTGCGTAGTTTGCCCCTCGGTTGCCTTAAGGCCGATTTTGTCGCATGCGACTTTTGTAGCTTGTGCTGCTCGCGTCATGTTACGGTATATCCTTGAAAAATATATACTGTCTTGTTTTTCTCATAACAAAAGCAGTGGAATAATTACCTGTAATTAGAATTGAAGGTTTTATGCCATTAATTGGTCAATCGATCATCGATCAATTGATTGATTGGATTTAATTGATTGCTTGATTTCCAGGCAATTTCAGATGGTAAGCGGATTGTAACAGCTCATTGGTTAAATGATGTGTTAATAGCAAAGGTGATGTCTCCGCCATGCAACCCCCTTCACCTCCCCGTCCCATTTAAGGATAAAGTAAACCAGTGCAGGAGTATGGTGAGTAATACTTACATTATTATTCATTATTATTCTGCACTCAAGTGGAGCAATTACTACTTGTACGTTGTATGTCTTAAAACATGTTTCAAATGTCTTAACCACTGACTGAATAGTTTTATTAATAATATTATTATTTTGTTACTGGCAGGTCATCACAGTAACAGGGTATGCAGGTGCAGAGCGCACACTTCTGAAGAACATGATATTCATTATCGGCGCAAGATACACTGGCTACTTAACCCGTGCTAACACTCATATAATCTGCAAGAGGTAACACATAAAATTATGTTACTTTTGTATTTGTTTCTTTGTTATTCATGTGCAATCCTTTATACATTACATATACATGGAAGACACGACAACCTAATGCTTAGTCTTCAACTGACTTACACTGTAGCTGGGTTATCATTGTACTGGAACAGTTGCTCAGTAGCTAAACTTTTAGCCAGCCAATAATTTGGATGCAATACACAAAAAAAGTAGGTACTCCAGAGTTTAAAACGGAGCCACCTTAATTTGCTTTGATACTGATAGTTCTACAGGAGACAAGTATACCAAGGCAAGAGAATGGGGAATATTCTGTGTGAATGCAAAGTGGCTTGGTGACATTGTTACAAGTATGTGCATTGTTCAGTACAAAAAAGTAATTTTATGTTAATAATGCAAACAAACAAAAAAATTCAAAATTCAAATGTTCTACTAGATATCATGTATATTTAATTATATGATGGTACACTGTATGTTAGTCAGTTTGATTTCTCACCCATTTTTGTTCTTAAAGTACATACACTGTACAGTATAATTATATCATATTTTTTTTATAAAGTGATAGTAAGGTAAAACTCCAGTACAGGATTAAAGTCACGGCCTTATTCGCCTACTGACACGAGCAGTGATGATGATGATGATGATGATGATGATGATGACAGGATTAGTGAGTTAGTGAGTCAGAGCCGACTCTGAAGCCCCAAAAAAATTCACAAAATCGTCACATGATAGTTTCACTTTAAACGCTTCAACTGTTTAACACATTCATTATTTATTTCTGTAACAATGTATGGTTGGAATTTATTTCCCAGCTGGCTATCCATCACCATGCAGTCTTGTGAGGTACTCAACACTGGGTGAACCAAATGAACTTGACATAACTAAAGATCTTCTGGTCAGAGAGCTAATACGTAAGTAAATAAGCTTCCAGTATGTACATGTTATGTGCAGTAGTACGGTGTACCTGCTGTACCCCCTGGTACATGTACATACATGTACATGCACAACAGAATAAATTATATAACAAATTGGAAGATGTGGGAAGAGGGTGGACAGTGGACGTAGTCTAATACTATGCATTGTACACCTGTTTGGAGAAAACCTTTGGAGAAAACTTAATAAATAAACCTGTTGCCATTATTTTTTTGCCAAACCCTGTTGTATTTTCTGACTAATTTTTATTTATCATTGGTTTCCGTGTCTAAATCGAAAAACATGTAAAACTGCTGCAGTATTTTCCAATATTCTTGCAAAACGTTATGAAGTATATTTATAAATTGAAGGGCGTGCTGAAATAAGGGCATAACGACAATAGAATTATTTTGTTAATTAATGCCCTTATTCCAGCATGCCCTTCAATTATAGTGTGCATGTACATGTAATAATAATTGATTATTTATTTATAATTTACATTTACATGGTACATGTACACAAATGCAAATAAGCACATTGAAGGAATGCTATACCACAGCTGGCTTAAATCGTATACAATGTAGAACATACACATGTACGCTACATGTGTACAATGGAATACTGTACAATCATGTAAACTACAGTGTTCCCATTAACGCACAACTGTGCGTATCTGACGCACAAAAAATAAAAAGGACGCACAGTTTTTAGCCACAGTACGTCCCAGAGACGCACATAAATCAGCGCTCAAAATTTCGAGTGTTTTCATAGTTTGGTCTACTCTTGAGATAAATAAGATTTTTCAAGATACAAAACACACATAAGAAACAATGTTAAAGTTTCACTAGTTTCCTTTACCTTTTCATTACCTCTCCAAGCTGGAAACTATGAAAATTTGGCTGCAAACTCGAAAACGAAGCAAGAATCACAATGATAATCACGCGAAACGAGCGAACAACTCTCGGCTCATTGATGGTCAGCGGTCAATACTTCATGTAATATTACATGATGTGTATATCACTTAAAACTGCCTTTCTCCTTAGGGGACCCTTAAAAAATAGAAAGGACCCCCAATTACTGGAACTGGGGGTCCCTTGGGGACTCCTGTTTTCCAAAACTAGTGGGAACACTGAACTAATTTGAAGTTTTATATTAACTTCCTTAATTTTAGTTCCCTGGCAAACATCAGCAGATGGATCAAGTACTGAGGTGTTTGTTTGTTGTGTTTGATTTTTTTGTTTGTTTTCTTGATACAGTTGAATTTTTTACTGTGCAATGATTACAATCAGGACCACCCAACACTTTTCAACCACTCACAACACAGTTGGCAACAAGGCTCAAAATAATGCCCCTATTATAGAGAATTTATATTTATTAATTATTATAAATTGATAAATACTGTTTTTGTTATAATTTGCAGTCTGCTAACAATGGAAAGCGGAAGTTGGAGAGCAGGTAAAATGGAAACATTTCATTATTAATATTTTTTGTTTGAATTTGAGTATGTTATGAACTCAGTAGAATCATGTTTACATTTGTTCTGTGTTTTTTTCTCTTCTTAGAACACACCTGAAAATGGTCAACTAAGAAAAGCAAGGTGTGATATTTATCCTCCAATACCTTTTTTTTTTAATAAATCAATAATTCAATACCTACATTTTAAGAGTGTTCAGTATGACATATTTATTGTACAAGTCAATGTATTTTAATTTCTTTACACCAGTCGAGCAGTTCACCAGAACTGCATGGCACTCATTATTATTGTAATACAACCCTGCAAGTAACTCAAGCTTGGTCAATCTTGTGTCTTTTGTCACACAATGGCTCCAAAGGACAGGGCTGCAAATAATTTTTTTTTCTTGAAAGGACATGTGTCCGACTACGAAAAATTTTGGTCGGACAAAACAAAAATGAGGTCGGATATCATATTACAGTATTGCTTGATAAGCGAACCTGCTAATTTAATGCGTTGTCATCAGAATAAAATGTTTATGTTGGAAGGCAAAAAACATTTTCCGGACATTATGTCCGACCACAGTTTAGATTTCATCGGACATAAGAATACGTTACGTTATGTTTATATACTGCACATGCCAAGACCTCGTTAAAACATACAGTTAATATGTACTTTGTAGTTTAAAAAACCTTGAATCTAAGATCTATGTATTTATTTATTAACATTAAACAGGAGAACTTCAAGTCCTGTCAATACTGAAAAACCGGAAGGGCCTAGAATTCTTTTCACGGGTATAATTCCATCAGATGTATCAAAATTAACTGAGGTTTGGACATAAGGATGTTCTCTTCCTTTTTTTGCTTTTTCTGATTTTACAAAAATATTGTATAGTGTAATATTTGTTGGATAATCATTATGACTAATAGTCATAATGATGTATAGTATACAACTATGTATTAAACGGATGATACAATGTTGTACTTTTGATTTCTTTTTCTCTTTTTTTTCTTTTTAGGTAATTATTAATCTTGGAGGAGGGGTAGTGACCTCTGTAAAGGATTGTACTCACCTTGTTACAAGAAAGGTACACACATTTTGTACTTTTTTAGATAATGTACAAATATTAATTACATCTTAATTATTTGCAGCAACTAATTTCCTGAAAATAATTTGTGCTTGTAGTACTTCAATTATAAAAAAAACATTGAGTGACAATGGAATTGTACAATAAGAGCTCCAAACATTTTATCTTTAGATGTTTTGCAGATAACCCCTTCATCAGTATAGTTTAAAAATAATACATTAGCCACTTGTGACTTGTAGCTATTTATTTGATCATTGTCTTAATAATTTTTTTTATTTATTTCAATATTTAAACAGGATCATCCAATTGTCACAATACCATTGTCTATGTGCAGATTTTTAAATGTCTAATAACTGTACTGATGAAGGGGTTTTCCACAAAATATCTAGAGAAAAAATGTTTGAGCTTTTATTTTACATGTACAATTTCATTTTTTGACTCAATGTACCAAATAATGAATATTTCGAAATTGTTGAAATCCACCTTGGATTCATTTGTCATACCGTTAGAGCATCATAATGATTGAAGCTAGCTTTTTAAGTATCCATTTAACAAGTTCAGTAACACTTTCTTATTCATAATAATTTTTGTTATTGACTGGCTAAATAATATTGGCTTCAATAACAGCCATGACAGAGGTATGTAACTCAAACTATTATTTTTTTCTAACTTTATTGCATAAATGTATGGTTGTTTTCAGATAATTCGAACAGTGAAATTCCTTTGTGCAATTTCTGTTGCCAAGTATGTTTTGACACCTGAGTGGATAGAGAAGAGTCAGCAGTCAAATACTTTTGTTGGTAATTTTCTTTTCTCGTTTTAAGATCTCAATAATACGCTTAACACGCATTGCGTGCCTATGATGCTAGGTAATTAGACCTTAAGCAAATTTAAATCTCATCCTCCCCTCCGCCCCAAGCCTCGCTTTCGAAGGGCAAACTTGTACATTTTATCATGTGTGTATTCCCAGAGCAGCGGAGATGAAAAAATACCCACCAGAGTTTGAGAATAATTTTGTGTAAAAGATGTATTCATGCATAAGGCTTATTATCCAGCATCACACTTTGCAGGCACTGCGTACCTATAAACCTACATATGATGCTTTATAACAAATAATTGTTATATTAACCAGTAAGTGTAACCAGCAGCACAATGGAAATTAACCCTTACAGTACCAAGTGTGAAATGTGAATTTTTCATATATTATTTAATGTTACTTGTAGTTTTCAGAATTAAGTTTGCCACATTTATTAGTTGTGGGCTTTCTTACACGTAATTATCATCAGTTACAACTGTATCTGCTTGGTAATTCGTTCATGTTGTAAGCCAGGATAACTTTCAGACCCTGATGAATCACTGTAATCTCTGACACCCAGAGTTTCCATAACAACAATCACTTGCTGTTGCTGTGTGGTCTAAGCTAAGGTTGATGCATTATTATTGGTTACAGATCCTAGCGAATTCACAGTAAAGGATTCATTTTCTGAGGACATTTACGACATGGATTTGATCACATCACTACAAAGGGCAACAACACGGCCGCTTCTGCAGGTTTGCTACATGTACATTGTATCTTAGCTTGTTAACAGCCCCTGTTTGTTTGTTTGTTTGTTTGTTTACATTTACATTTTACATTGGCATTGGCATTGGCATTGGCATTGGCATTGGCATTGGCATTGGCATTGGCATTGGCATTGGCATTGGCATTGGCATTGGCATTGGCATTGGCATTGGCATTGGCATTTATTGTTATTTTTGTATCTTAGGACATCTTGGTGTATGTGACCCAAAATGTTGAGCCAAGTCCATCGTCCATGAAGGAAATTATCCAGTGTGCTGGGGGTCAGGTGAGTTTTTACTTCTGTTGCTGTGGGAGACCAGTTAGTGGAATCACTACATATAAAATACAAGAATTTGAAAGAAAAAGACATTTTGTAATAAATGGTAATTCATTAACTTTTCATGAAAGTGACATGAAAGTGATTCCCATGTTTTAGGTGAATTAGTTTAGGTCTCCAAGGTCCTTAGACTGCTTAGAGGGTACATGTGCACTTTTTATTCCTATTTATATGTTGGGGTGAAGAGAGAAACGTTTTCTTAGAAGAATATATGCCCAAAACAAAACGCAAACTGGAGATCTTTCTCACACCCTAACCCTAATGACCCTTTGCCATGATCAACTCAGAGTTTTTGTGTGTATAACAGGTGTTAACAACAGTCCCATCACAACAGTACCTGGCAGAGTTAAAATGCAAGGCTGTGGAACAGGTAAGGCCATTGAGGATAAAGGAAGACTTGCTGAAATGCTGGATGACAAGAAAATTATCCTTTCTTTTCTGCAACTACTGGGCAAAAGGCTCCGTGGTCATACAAATGTAGTCAAATCCAGAGATAGGATTCCATCTGAAAGAACTCCTTCTTGGCCAGGGGCCAGATGCACAAAGCCATCCTAAACTAAGATGTATCCTAAGATTAGTATTGTATCTTGACTATTGTTAGGAAGCAACACTAAGGATACATCTTAGTTTAGGATGGATTTGTGAATCTGGCCCCAGATTCTTATCTAGGCCGTGTGACTATAATTGGCAACAGAAATGTGTTTAGTGACATTTATTCCAAATATTACTTTTATGGACATTTGTTAATCTTGTGCAAATATTGCTACATGTACCTCCCTTCCCCCCACCCAACCAATGGTATGTATATCTGCCACTGTTACAGAGGTACATTTAACATTGGAAAAAGTGATGGGTAAGTCACAGAATCATCATCAATAAGGAGTGAAAAGGTTTTGCAAAATGTCATCATTAATTTTTCTATCTCAACTGCTTTTGTCGGCAATTGTAGGTTGTAATGACGTCCTTTTGAAACCCTTGATTAATTTTTTGTTCTCTTTTCCTCCATGCAGGGATCACCTATCTTATTGATAATTAGTTGTGACAAGGATTACCAACTATGCTCAGAATTTATCAGGAAAGGATTTGGTAAGAGGGTGCTTTAGTTTTTTTTTCTGAATAAAATGCTCTTGGTTTGAAATTTCACAAACCAGTTTGAATTTTAGTTTCCTTTGTTTCAGTTTATGATAATGAATATTAGGCAAAGGAAGATAACAAGCTAACTTGTTTCACAATATTTCAGACCAAAAACAAATTTAACAACAACAACAACAACAACAACAATTTTTATTTTGCATTTATGTATGTATGCAGTATACTGTGTATGTAGGGAGGGGGGACTTCTTGATAAAACTGGTTCGGCTTTTCCAGGGTACATACAGTTACACGCCTCTCCTGTCTGAAGTCTGCTTTAACTGCTTAACCTGAACTCCAGAACTCAAGGTAAAGCTTGTCAACCAATAGCTGCCTTTATAACAATACTCAATCAATCAATCAATCAATCAATCAATCAATAGAGGCTTAATTTCTTCGCCTTCAGAGAAACAAAAAAGTTGAAAAGTGTAGTCATGTTTTATGTAAAAATTGAATTCCCTTGATTGTCCAAACTTAGACAGGATTGCGTGACAGTTTGTTTATTGTTGTTGTCGTTCTTCTAGACATACACAATGCTGAACTCGTCCTGTCTGGTGTCTTGAAGCAGCGCCTGGATTTAGATTTGTATCCTTTCAGTCAGTTATTCACTCAATTCTCCTTAATGGTAACTATAGATTATTTAACAGAAGTTCTGAGAATTTGGTATCAGATCATGATGCCCTAGTTGATATTGCAAGAAAATACGAGATGGGAATTTAGGAATTATATATTAATATCAATAGAATCGTACCATATGATGAGCTTCTCAATTAATAATTCAACAAGTTATAACAGGTGACGGAGGTTTGGATCTTAATAAGCAATGATTTCACGATTTTATTTATCCGCTTGCTGATATAGTTTTTGTTTTGTTTAGCAAGATATATCAAACACTCGAGACAGTGTTTCATCCTATTTCCAAACACCTGGAATTTTGTCAAAAATACTCCACTACGCGTCGTATTTTCAACTCTCTTCTCGGTGTTTGGAAATCGGATGAAACACTTTATCTCGTGTTTGATATCATTACTTAATCTAAAGCTGTCGTTCAAGCGAGAAGAGTTAATTTCGATTTCTGAATCTCTACAACACCCTTGTGAAGTAATAAAGATTATTATACCTAAGAAGGTATTATGTTCCTTGACCTTCGTATCAGATATAAACTCTAGATGATATCAAAGTGACATTACTGCGCGATGCAGGGAATCTTAATCTTACACAGAACGTTATAGATAGGAAACGTATGACATTAACGGAATATGATCCTGAGTAATTAAATATGTTCAGTTTGGTAATTATGACAGGAAAGGCATTTTTTAGCTAGCTAGTGTCATAAGCATACTCGGGAAAATAAATTTATTTTAGAGTTCTTCCAATCTTCTGTAGTACTGTAGTGTTTTTTTTTTTTAAGATGCTTATTTTACTTAAAAATACCTTTCTTGTAAAATAAGTGCAGTGGAACTCCCTTAATCCGACCACCAACGGGCCACCAAAATTGTATGTAACGTGGTGGGTATTAAGTTAAAAAAATAATGATTGACTGAAATTCTCTTTGAGCCAGAAGAAAGCGGCCGTAATAACGAGGTGGTCGTCGGGCGATGTTCTAATGTACACACTTTCAAGATACTGAGACGCCAGATTTCTCTAGCTATATTTCTCATAGAAGAGAAATTCTAACCGACTTCATTTTTATCTTGGGATGACGTCATTATGACGTAATCCTCGAGATGTTGGTGTGTGAGCATTCGGTCACTCATGTTTTTATCTTAGATGCATACTGGAGAGTTAATAAAAAGCATTTAGATTTTGCATCTTGCTAAACCTCGACAAATGTGCAATACCTTTTACAGTTGCTAGTATGATCACCTTGTATTTTTACTCTAATCTCTAAAACATTTAACGGTTTTGCTCTTTTTGCAGGCAAATTAGAAATGAGTAGCTGTCATAGATCACGAACAGTTACCAGCTATTAGAATTAGAATTATGATGATGAGGGATGTTTCCAATAATTATGGAAAAAACATCTGACACTATACTTACAAATTTGAGCCAGTTATATTTGGTTTATGATGCAGTTACAAGTTCCTTAATGTGTTCTGACTCCTAATCGGTTATGCAACAGAATCCCTTTTTCCGTTTCTCTACTAGTTAGCAAGAATGTTATTCTATTTGTACAATATTCACGTTAGTATACTTAATCGAAAAAAAAGAAGCCCGTTTTAATATAATAATTTTATCTCGTCGGTTTATTAATATACCAATTGTTTTTTTGTTTTGTTTTTTTTTGTGGGGGGGGGGGGGGGGGGGTCACGCTTGTATAGTAATTATTAGTGCTACCTTGTTTTTGTTAGAACTTTAGGCTTATATATGCATTTGTTTTTAACCCTACTCTGTACATGTAGAAGCGTAGATAGAAGTTTTATATTGTTTTAACTGTAGTTGTAGAATTAGCATAGGACCAAGTCAGTGGTTGTTTTTTAGAAAGAAAAATTGAGAACAGTAAGGAATATTGATATGGGAATTAAAGTGCAAATCCAGGAAGTTATTGTTTGTGGAATAAACATTTTACTCGAGTCTTGTCCATTACTTTAATCCTGTGGAATGTAAAAAAAAAGTCCTTATAAAAGTGACGGGGGTTATCGTCGTACCTTTTAGAAGTTAAATAAAATGTGTGGCTTAATACCTCTTAGGGTGTTTAAATCCGTTTATATAGTTATCTAAGTACCTTTTAGGGTATAAGCATGACAGGAACTAATCTCGTTGTAGAATAGCTCTTATGCAAGTTTTCGTCTGACTAGCTAATTTCACTCCAAGCCTCGCTTTTGAAACCCAAACTTGTAAATATTATTATGAACGAATTCCCAAAGCATCAAAGATAAAAGGAATAACCACGTGTAAACAGTAAGCACGTGCCAGAGGTTGAGAAAAATTTCGTTTCAATAAGGCTTGGTGTTGAATTTTGAGCAGCTGACGTTTATTGATACCTGTAAGGGGTGCAAATGAACTCAAGCCACTCCCACAGAATAAGATTCTGGTACCTTTAAGGGGTTTTTTCAAAATTTTCCGACGAGTGCCCCACCCCGTCGGATAAAAGCAGAATGATTTACAAGACATGTCGCTGATATTTTCTAAATGGATAGCCAGTCGGCTTAATATTGACACAACAAAAACTCAACCAATATATATTTCCCCAATGAAGACTACTACATGTACATGGCCGCGACTCCCTGGGGTCTCTTGGCTACCAAATGCACCCAATTGATTGGCTAAAACCGATAATCAAAAGATACGAGAGAAAGGACTCTTTCTCTTGTGTGTGACCGTTGATATTTAAATTTTAAGAAATATTTGAAAACGCGAACGCTCTCACGTGAAGAATTAATGGCTAATAGATGAAACCGCAGACATTACGAGCTGGCGTCCAGGACCCAGTTGTTCGAAAGATGATTAACGTTAAAATTCTTGAGAAAATAGAGGATAAAAACTCTGTCAACTCAAGCTTTAATTTCTCTAATTTTTGCGGTATTTGGCATTGGTCAAAGGCAAAATCAAAAGACAAAAAATAAAAAAGAGAAAACCTCGCTGAAAAGTTTCAAATCATACTAATCCTGGCTTAGCTTAATCGTGCTTTAAATAATCGGGCTCAGTTTCCAAAGCAGTCGTTAAACGACCGCGTTTGAAATTAGCCCGAAAGAACGGCTTTGCGCTGGTGCAAATTATTTCCAAATACCTCAAAATAACACCACAGTCTGATGGGTTTAACTGATAGCTGAGAATTGGCCAAAATTGTAACTGTTTGTTGAGAAATGACCAAAATTTTAACCGATAGCTGAGAATGAGATCTGTCAAAATTAACTGATAGCTGAGAAATGACTAAAATTTTAACTGATAACTGAGAATGAGATGTGTCAAAATTAACTGATAACTGAGAAATGACCAAAATGTTAACTGATAACTGAGAATCAGCACCCCCATCGAGATCATCTTATCAATTCATCTTACACATGGATATTATATAGTCCAGTTCTGAGCGTAGCGTTGCGTGACAGAGAGGGACCAGAACTGGGATATTATATAGCAAAGAATTTGTGGGTGCGACTGCCCTGTGAAATTATATAATAGTGTAGCATTTTCATTTAACTTTTAACAACACAGGTTGTACTTGTATATGTATAATTAATTTATTTATTCAGTTTCACTATTGCCAAAAGAATTAAGTCCAAACAATGCCCGTGATCAAATATGTTTATTGAATACTCTAAAAATTGAGAACCTTTACAATAATCACAAGAAATCAGAGAGTTCACGTGCAGTACATATTTACCAGACAGTACAAAATAATACTGGAGTTAGACTATTTCACTAAAAACAAAGTCTATAAGATATATCTTTATTGTTTCCGTTTACTGTTTCAACTAAAAAAAATGAAACACCACTAAAACTTATTATTATACATTCAACTCACTATCTCTTTTCTGATTGGCCGAAAGCGTACAGTGAATTTTCGAAATCACGCCTTTGAAAGCATCTACGCTATCCCCTACAGATTAGCGAGAAGATCACAGGTAATAACCTGCAGATTATACAATAATCATGTCAAGGACACTCAAGGTTACGGGTAATCATGTCATCTATGACCGCGGTGCTTGATTTCCAAGGGTAATCATGTCAAGTTCGCGCGCTTTGCGTTGCTTGCCGCTAAGTAGCATCGGTGCAGAAGCATTATTCTTTTTCGTTGAATGTATTATTATTAGATTCGGTTTTTGTGATATCCAGAATAAGCAAGGTCGAGGTAAGAGTTATCAGCCGAAGCCGACTGATAACTCTTACCTCGACCTTGATTATTCTGGATATCACAAAACCGAATCCAATACAATATATAATTGTTATAATAATAGCAATATACGCAATCAGTAATCAATTACAGTGTTGTACGAAAGCTATATATGGGATACTCAAGACGTATATTACCATACAACCCTCTCGAATTGTCTGACTGCTTTTGATTTGAAAAAGGTTGAAAACATAAGGATACAAAAACTAAATATACTGGGATATTATTTAATTACATTGAGTTGCTTAAGTTTGAAATTGGCGCAAAAATGGCGCAATTTCTAATCGTTTCCGATTGATCTATCATGAGTTCAGTACACTCACCATTTCTTCATCACTGTTTCTCTTAGTTTTTGTGTTAGCTAACTGTAATACGTATACCACACGGTAAGACCTCGGTGCAAATAAAGCCATAGTACGAAAAATATATATGCTTTTTAAAGTTTATGTTTTGACTTCAAGTTAAAATTGAAGTTAGAATATGAGAATTTGTTTCAAGGCTTTTTTTTCGTTTGCTGTGCTGATGAAGTGAGGCCACTACATTTGTTTATTCTTCACTCAACTATAGCAATCACCTTCTAACAGGCATGAAACTACATTGGCAGACTATACAATACGATGTACTAACACTGTTTTTTGCCTCATTTCTTTTAATTAACTAGCAATATTCAGAGGCAGTTTGGACGCGTAACCCGCAAGCGAAATACGTACATCCTACACACATGCATTATAGTACACACCATTAACGCCGCCAATAACAATGGTCAGCATAACATGAAGATGTGTCACCATTTTTCAGTTCAACGTAACTGCGGTTTGACATCGGCTTTCCCGATTGCAAAATATAAAGTGAAACACACAGCACCCATTAAGGCATTAAAGCAGGAATATAAAGGAAACTAATATATCTTGCGCCAAACCCGTCTAATGAACCCTGGCTCGTTAGCTTTGACTAATTTCTCGTTTAAAGATCTTATATCTTCTCTCATAGAAGCAGCCTCCTGTCTTTCTGCTTCCCAGACCCGCATCATATCATTTAAGCGCGTGTTGGTTTGAGTTTCTCTCAAAGACATAGCGCTGAATTGCCCTTGAAGCTGGGTTTGAGTTTTCGTACTTTCCGCTTGCATTTGCTGAAATTTGACATTTTCAGCTTTTCTATCACGTCTCATAGCAGCAGCCTCCTTTCTTTCTGCTTCAAGCTCCCGCGTCACATTACTGAGGCGCGTGTTGGTTTGAGTTTCTTTCAAATGAAAAGCTCTTAATTGCCCTTGAAGCTGCGTTTGAGTTTTCGTACTTTCCGCTTGCATTTGCTTAAATTTTACATTTCAGCTTCTCTTTCAGCTTTAGCATCATTCCTACTTCTCTCAAACAGCTGTTTAATTTCTTGCGAATCCTTGTTGGCTTGCTTCTCTCTTTCGACAACAATGTCTAATTGTTTTTTAAGCCGCGCTTGAGCTTTCATATCTGCTTCCCTCACAATTTGCATTTGCTTATCGAAAGCCTCTCTATCCACCCTGGCCTGTTCCTTGATTAACTTCAGTTCGTCTTCTTGTCGCTTCTCCAACATCTTCATCTGCCAAAGAGTAAAATACTAATGCATTTCTCTAGTAATCTGGTTAGTTGATTCTTCAAGCGAATTTTTATTTTTATTTCCCCCCATACAGGCTCTGCGCTCAGGGATTCGGCGCTCAAGAAGAGACTATGTCAACGTCAGCGAACTATATTACCAATGGCATGTTCCGGGCCGTTGATGGTCTGAGATCTCTAGTACTAAATTCCATGTAAATTTAAAATATTCAACAAGGGAAGCTTGAAAACACGAACGAACGGCAAGCATTTATCTTCGTATAAGACTATAACAACAACAGCGTTTGTTTGCTTGTCTGTTCACAGGTCACCAAAGCGTATTATGAGAGTTTGTATGGAGCTGAAATTCGATCGAAAATAATTTTCACTTTTCCTTCGAAAAGTTTGTAAATAATGTGAAATAAAGTTTAAAAACCTCACCTGTTGTCTTTTCCGGTGTTTTTATCGCTTCTGGAAGCTGCTATGGGCGAATTTCGACCATCGGTCGAATCTGCCACTGAAGTGTACTAATAGAAGGGAAAGGTCGGAAAGCAATTTGAGGCATTTCGCAAACCGTTTTTTTTCGAGGTCCGTTTCGAAATGCTCGCTAAAAATATATTTCTTCCCCCAGCCGGCGCTTTCAAATCATAATAACGCGTATCACCCCTTGTGGAGTATACTTTGGTGCCCGGCCGTTGGTTTTTGACCCACTTGCTGGAAACATAGCCTCGTCCGCCGTGCAATGGCTGCCGTTGAAAAAATTTAGCTGTTTTCAACGTAAAACTGTGCTTCGAGAGATCGGTCTATTGACGATTGAATCACACAGAAAGGTACGTACATCATCCTTCTTGAGATTTATTATGATTTGAAAGCGCCGGCTGGGGAAGAAATATATTTTTAGCGAGCATTTCGAAACGGACCTCGAAAAACGGTTGCGAAATGCTCAAATTGCTTTCCGACCTTTCCCTTCTATTAGTACACTTCAGTGGCAGATTCGACCGATGGTCGAAATTCGCCCATAGCAGCTTCCAGAAGCGATAAAAAACACCGGAAAAGACAACAGGTGAGGTTTTTAAACTTTATTTCACATTATTTACAACTTTTCGAAGGAAAAGTGAAAATTAATTTTCGATCGAATTTCAGCTCCATACAAACTTTCATAATACGCTTTGGTGACCTGTGGTTCTGTTCGTCTTTCAAGGATTTCAAAAAACTAAATTTCATATGTCAAATGTCAAAAATGGATTTCTCATACGGAAGGCAACAGACGACCCGCCCGCGCACTTATACTCAACGCGAGCAATCTCTTCTCCTTGCTGACAAATTTTAAGCAAAGATCGTTACATGTACAAAATAACCAGAAAAATGTCAAAAAAAATATGTGAAGTGCTATACCTTTCTTTGCCATGCTTCCTCTTGTTTTTCCATTGGCCGCAAGGTTTTCCTAGAAAAAAGAATGTCAACAGTTTTCGCCGAAAAATGGAAAATTACGCCGTCGCTGAAGCTGGGCCGGGATTTTTCACGCGCTGTGATTGGCTAAAACTCGGGGCCGGAATTTCCCGTAATGCCCACGGCCATCTGCCGTCCGGCTGGCAAAGCGCGGGCAATAGCGCGGCAAAGTGAAATATTTGGGAGAGTCATATAATAAACTTCTTAATATTAACTCTCACTAGCTTGGGACGGAACTAGGAGAACTCGGTTTTTCTAGTACAGACCTCGCTTCGCTTGGTCCGTACCAGAAAGACCTCGGGCGATATTCTCCCAGTACGGAGAATGAACATTTTTGAATACATTACAACCATACAAGTTTCATTACCATAGCATCAGAAGCGGCTCCCGAGGGAGTAAATAGAGAAAATAAATACAAGAGCACTGGGCAGGTATAAAAAGTGTTGGTGTTTTTAGTTAAAATATTTGCTAACAGTCATCCCTCGTTAAAAAATCCTGGATCCGCCCTGGGTCACTTTTTTCCCCCTGTCCCAGGCATGCCCAGAAAGCAATGAAATTTAGACGATAATTTCATATTTTTTTATATTCCATTTCGAAAACCGCAAGAAAAGGGAGGGTGGCAGGATAAATAATGCTGAGACTGATACTTGCCCACAATCACATCACACAATATCAAATCACCTTCACTGGATATAACTAACCTCCAGTTTTCTTTTTTCTTTCTCTTGATAAGCCCTTGCTATTTTTTCCTTGGAAAGATTTTCGTCGTAGTCTTGCATTTTCTCTGAGAATTTCTCATATTTCATCACTTCCTCTTGTAAATGCTGTTGCATAAATAGAAAAGAACATATTCCTGAATATATATACTCAGACTAACGCACGGCACGATGGCCATTGAGCGATCGGCAATATTTTCAAGATTCGCTGTTATATTATGAAATGAATAAAATGATCGGCATCGCAGTTGTGAATGCAATTTAAGCAATGATCATTTATTCATTTCATTTCCGCAGTTCATATATATATAATTTCATTGATATACTCATCATCATATTTAAATATTGTACATGTATTTAATCTTATTTTTGATTATAACAAAATCATCCAAAATTTCGTGAAACAGCTATTAGAACTTTCAAAAACCTAGAATATCATCCATGCAAAATTACACTGTGGTCCCGGAGAAATAAGAAACCGGCAACCCGCGAAATCCGCCCCCCACAGTGTCATTTTTATTTTGGCATGGATGACAATACAGCCATCGCCCTCCACGACATCATTTTGTGTGTGGTTCAAACGGTTAATGGCGCTGGAGTAAATAGAGGCACTAGTTGGAGGGGAGCGTACGAGGAAAGAGACGCCCAATAGTAAACTATTTTCACCGGTCTCACCTGCACTTCTATAATGAGAATGGGAGCCTGGCGTCGTCCTTAGGCTTATAGCACCGGTAATATGAACACATCATCAATGCACCAGGCAAACCAAGTTTCGAATCACCCATACTCAAGATAGCCTGCGAGAGCAGACGTAATTTCCGACTCGAGTTTCCCTGCTCTCGCAGGCTATACTCAAGACGAAGCCACCCATACTCAAAACCAAACTGATCTCCCACACTCAAAAAACGAGGGCCCAACTTAAAACCCGTTACCCAAACTTAACCGTGATGGATCAGAACAAGATCGCTTTGCGTTATGTTTGAGGGACAATAAGGTAAAGCACAGATTTTTGAGGGGGTCCAGAGAAACCTATATTGACTTTAGAGCAACCTAGAAATTTTTTCAGTGAAAAAGAAAGCAAGCAGTGGGATGCAGCGCCTTGGCGGAGAACCTCTGCAAACTTCACTACAGCGCAGTTTAACCGTTCTTTCAGGCGACATGGAACATGACGTACTCCAACTGAGCCTCGGATAAAACGAGAGTGAAGGCACAACCAGAACGCAACTATGGGGTGTTTTCTCTCGTGTCAATGTGAGTTTTCCTGAGATACACCTCTGGCTAGCATGTAAAGTTCTTGAGCGGAAATACGGCCGGGCGGGGAGTTCATTTTGCGATTTAGAAAAAGTGCTAAAGAATGCAGTTCAGCTAGAAAAAGGCAACTGCTTGCTTGACTGTATCCTAGCTGCAATTGCTCCACAGTAAAGTACGACTGAACTCCTAAGGCAGAGGCGGGGATTCCACGCTGCAAAGAGCGTGTAATTCTACGAAATATTGCGCAAAGTTTGACTATAATTTGAAGTCAACGGTATTAAACGATAACTAAACAACGGGAAAGCACAAGTTAAAGGTGTACACTATGCTTGCCACACGGGTAGGGATAGTCGTTGCAATGTACTTGTGTTTATCCATTTCTGCCTTTCCACACAAGGAACCAACAAAGTTACGAGGCGAGGCCGAGAAATGTAATTTGCTCCCTGGAAGCGCTCAGAGAAAAAATCTCCAGTTCTTCCTTGTGAGATTGCTTTTGCTTCTCATACGTAGTAAATACTGGGTCGCACAGGTAAGCAGATTAAGGCGTGCATAAAATGGGTGAAGATCGACCTTGAGTGACGAGCTCGAGCAGAAAGCGACTGAAGGACCTTGCATGCGTTTATAACCACACATCTGGCAAAAGTCAGTAAGCGGAAGCTAAAATAATTAGGCTGGAAAGTCAGGGAACAGCTAACAAACAAAGATACAAGCCATCTGTGAAAGTTCCTATGATAAATGACAAAACACTGCATATTTTATTCAGACGCAATATACATAAAACCATCCGACGATGGAAAAACGTTACAAGGCAAAAATAACAATAACGGAGAAACGCCGGGAGAGATCTGGAACCTTCCTTATCCAAGCATATTTTAAAAGCTTATACCATTGTTTCACATGGTATGAATGTCCGTGATGACATTTAGTCTGATCTCGCACTCCTTCCCTGTATTGTGACACTCTCCATGTATTTAATCTGGAGCCTTGTAAAGTTTTATTTTGTAAGACCTTGTACTTGATGAAGCTAGTTTGGCTAGCTTAAAATATTGTACATACGTTGTAGCCTTTGGACTTTACGTCTTAGATAACAGCCATGCTATCGACATAAATGTCAACCCAGGACATTATCCAAATAGTGGCGATGTTACAATGGAGATGAGAATCAGGCCGATAATCGGAAGTGGCTACGGAAATTCTTTCTCGATCTACATTTTGTAAAACACCTCCATAAGAAAAGGATGAAGCATCAGAGCAAAGCTGAACATGACGATGGCGTTCCGATCGCCAAGGGAGAAAACATCTCAACTCAGAGAACAGGAGCAAAGTTAATAGGCCTTGAAGAGCGAGAAGCTGTAGAAATTACCATGTTGATTTAATTTGTAAACAAGCGGTCGCCGGGAACAGTCTAGTCTCCTACGCAGCCGTTATTTGTGTCGTCACGCAACGTTTCTCCCAAATGTACCTGCCAGCAGCTTTGCAGCCAGTAATACAAAAAGCATGGTATGCCAATGGAATGAAAATGATAACAACAACAACAACAACTTTATTAACGTGTCATACTCTTCTAGCGTGCCTAAAGGCCTACTAATCGGGGACACCTAAACAGTATGGAACCAGTGGTATGATAAACGAAAGCCGAAAGCTTCCAACCAAAGGGAATAAAAAGGACGAACTAATGTAGGGATATAGTAGAGGATATACCAGAGAGTGAAAACGAAGGTGGAAAAACTTGAACAAGCAGACAAGACATCATTGGTATATTTGACAAATTTATTATGCAAAAGGAACAAATACAAGCAATGAGAGATAAACACAATAGGGATGTTGGGGCAGAAGCAGAAGATGCCGTACTTCGCCGAACGTTGAAGGCTGAAACCAACCACGAGGCGGGCTGGGCTGGGCGAGGCGGGGCCAGGCACACCACAAACTCCAGAACGAGGGTCACGCAAGCCCTTGTCAAGCTTAGTCAGGCCTCCATAACTTTTCCATAATTGTGGTGCGAGAAAAGGGCCAGGAAATAAGCTCTGAATTGGCCGTTGGGATTGCCCAAACTGACGCAGGCTAAACTCCTGGAGAACGATTGAAAAGTGAATTTCTCGCCATGGGCCTTTGAGGCACAGCTTGCGAGCTCTTCCGCCAAGGCGCAGGGCCTCATACTTATCAAAATCTGAGCCGCTCTTCATAACCAAGGCACTGAACTGCGGAATAGCATTTCAACAGAAGACTTGTTCAGGTCCTCCAAAACTCAGTTAAAGCGTGCCTTAAGAGACTCTGCAACATTATCTCCACAACCAGCAATAAAGGTTAGGAAGGAAGCAGGATAAATGGCAAAAGGGGAAAATATAAAAATTGAAATCACGGGAAAACAGGTGTAAAACTGTTTAACTCTGTTCGCGAAGCAAAACGTTGAAAGAAAGCATCTAACAAAATGAAATACAGGCCGCCATTCCCCGGGGTTATGAAGAATACATTTGAAGACTGATAATAAACATAAGGGAAAACAGATCCTAAAGTCGGTAAAAAATGCCTAACACCTTAGCGCCCGGTAATCCGAGAGGGTGTAAGTCATCCCTCTAGGCACCGCCATTGGAAAAGCGAACTAAATTTGAGAGAAAATCTAGTTTGACCCATCCCAAGGGAACAAAATATACAGTCGGAATAAGCGAGCCAAAATAAGGGAGCCAAACCGTTAACTACAGTAAAACGGGACTAATAATTACCCCGCATGCAAAGATAAAGAAAATAGCAAACCAAATTGCACTAATAAACAAGCGGGAAACTGTAAAAACTCGGCGAGACAACTCGCAATAACAGCTCAGTGAACTCGGCGAGCCAAGCTCTGCCATTCAACAACTAAACTTCGGCGAGACACACTCGCAGGTACCAACTAAAACTCGCGAGACAAACTCGCAATAACAGCTCAGTGAACTCGGCGAGCCAAGCTCTGCCATTCAACAATTAAAAACTCGGCGAGACACACTCGCAGGTACCAACTAAAACTCGCGAGACAAACTCGCAATAACAGCTCAGTGAACTCGGCGAGCCAAGCTCTGCCATTCAACAACTAAACTCGGCGAGACAACTGACACGCGAGAAACAAAACTCGGCGAGGCAAAACTCGCAAAAGCAATAATACGGACAAAACAAACTAGTTACCCGCTAGAGACAACCTGTTCTTGATCTGACAGGAAGAAGGACGGCCTGCGCTCGACCGCAGAATGGATTCTCGAAAGTCAAAGCATTGTACTGTGCCGGAGCTGGTTGGTCTCCTTGAGCAGCTTAAACAGGAGCAGTTGGGACGGCAATAACTTCTAGAAGTAAAGCATTATCAATGGTAACGGTAACTTGCACTGTCATGAAACTTGGTAGAGAGGGCAGCGATGAATTTCAGCAGAAACAAACGAAGCAAAGTGACGGTCGTCCTGTCGAAAAAGACTGAGCGAGTTATGGCGTGAGGTGTGGACTGAAATACTGAACACGGGGTATAAGGTTACGTAACACATCCCAACGGACCACATACTGCACGTCGAATACAGCTGTTTCGAGAAAGGTTGTCGGAAAAAAGCGCACGCGACACGCGACAATCCCGAAAGGTAATCTGGGAAATGATCAGCAAGGTATGTTCCTGACACTGTAGCTGTCGAACCTACTTTTGTTGCTTTCTTTTAGCACTCGCAAACATACGTCCATGGCGTCTCGTGCCATTTTCTCAGATTTCCCTGTACTGCTGAAGTCAAGGAACCGTGAACTAAAAACTACCCACAATACTTTTCGGGATTGTCGCGTGCGCTTTTTCCCGACAACCTTTCTCGAAACAGCTGTATATCTAATCAGGAATATAGAGGCATTATATGCGGGTTCCCCAGAGAGAATAGTGCTAATTAAGGTGGAACGTATCCTAAAATGTCAAGCTTTCGATGAAAAAGTCATTTCTCTGAAACATTAACACTTGAAACCTCTGAACACTTGCAAAACATTTTTTTGAATTGATTGTGCTACATTGTTGCCTTGATTTATGTAAAATTTAAGGAATCTGTACAATAGCGAACAGATTTTTACATAGCAACGCCTATAGAAATGATTGTTTAGAGTGAGAAAATACTCACCAAAAATGATAGTTACCAACACTATATAATAGGCGCTTACAAGACATTTCCACACTGATGTATAAAGTTAAGCATGGACTTGTACCCCAAAATGTTTCGGACTTGCTCAATGCTCAGGAACAACGATTTCGATCTACCTCGATTTGAAACTGTACGCTTTGGAAAGAACTCTATAAGATACTTGGGCCATTTACTTGGTCATGATCAAAGCTTTCCATTTTAGGTCTTTGAACAGTTTGAACTCCTTCAAGAACAGATATTAGAAAACTAGACCTGTCCAGTTTGATGTTGTAAGACGTGTATACAATTGTACATATATATTTTAGTTAAGGGGGTTATTTACCATATTTTATTATATAGGCACGAGTGTTTTACTGGAAAATAGACCACTCGTAAAATTCATACGAAAACTACATCCGGGACCCGAGTGGCGTATTTTCCATATTTTCACTAGCGAGGATATCGATGACGTCATTTCCCGCCTTTGCACGGTTTGTGTTGTGCAAAGCTGTGGCTTGAAGATATGAATTTTATTTTCGAGTGTTAACAACAATATTTTTACTCATTCGCTGCGCTCGTTCGTAAACTATTGTTTTTTACCACTCGAAAATAAAATTCATATATTCGCCGCCGCTGTGTAATATCCTCTATATAAAATATTTTGGCCATTGATTATTTATTTCCTTAATTTATTTTTGAATTAAAATTTGTGTAGCTAAATAATTTGACACTCAAATAAAGTTATTATTATTATTCCGTAGAAGAGCATTTAGGACGCATATAATTTGAAATATATAACCATTTCCCTGAAACGCTTCTTCATTTCGATGTTGCAAGCCCATTTTACTTCGTTATGAATTGTAATATTTCGTGTAGCTATCAGTAGATACTCCAATAATGCAACCAGCCTTACCCCCAAACCCCCAACAACCCCCCCCCCCCCCCCGAATTATAGAAAATGACGTCAGATGCTCAAAAATATCTCACGGGTTGAAATTATAATAACAATAAGTATAGAAAATTGCATGAAGAGCAACAAAAACTTTGGACTTTTTCTTCGTGCAATTTCCTATACTTATGTTATTATAATTTCAACCCGTGAGGTATTTTGAGCATCTGACGTCATTTTCTCTAATTCGCAACCAAGCCTTGGAACAAGGTCAAGTAATGGCGGCCGTAAATTCTCGGAAATAAAAGTAAAAAAACAATGACTTCTAATGTTTCGTAATGGATTGAAATTTGGCAAGATATGTAAGAAAGTCACCTTGTACACGAAAACTTTATAGAGAAGGAAAAGGTCTCTCAAGATACTATTTTAGTATCAGTCTATGGATATAACAAGCTTGACAATGTATACAAATGTACCACAGGAGGAGGAAATTACAACAGTACGCAAAGCATACGAAAAACCAATCCCGTCCCACTATCATCTTAAAGATATGCTTGGCCTTATCCTAAAGGAGAATTTGTTCCAATTTTCTCCAGAACCATGGAACCGCAATGGCTACAAAAAATGGCAGTTACATTTGCCAACATCTTCATGGCGGATATTGAAACCAAAATGATAAGTCAAAGCAATTAACGCAAAACCGAGAGAATGGCAGGGGCGTAGCCAGCCTTTATAAAGCCATTAAAGGAATTTCCGTGTTTTGTTTTTTTTCAATAGCCGAAAGGCCGTACATTTCTTCTACTGTTCTTTGCTCACTATTTAATAGTGAATCCCTACCTTTGTATGAAAACATTCTCAAAGGTTGTGCTCTAAAGAAAGCAAAGATAGTTTTGTTCACGCAAATCTCATAGTCGACTTGTTAATTTCCATTCTGTCTGGGTTTTGATAGCTGTGCGCCGAGAGAGAGGATATACCCTGATCGATTTGGTCCTTGCGCTGATATTCCTTGCTACACACGTTGCACATCGAGCTTTTGTAAAGCGTTGTTTAGTGTACTTAGGCCAGGAAATATGTAAGGGCCTGGATATGTGTATCAAGTTTTTATATGTATCAAGTTAACAAAACCTCGGAAATATTGCTGCCTAAAGCCTGGTTTCCATATGATCGAAACGATCATATGGAAACCACTCTTGCGATCGTTGCGATCGTTGCGATCATATGGAAACCAGGCTAAAGCACTAAAAAATACCTGTCATTTTACACTTGATCGACATCGATTTTTTGACCAAATATCTCGTGGAGAATGTTGAAAATAGCATTTCCGATCCTCTAGGTTTCAAAATTTTCGGGGAAGGGGCGGGGGGGGGGGGGGGGGGGGGAAGGCATGAGAGGCTCGCGCCTTTGGCGCTCGCTTTAGAGACCCCTGTCATGATTATCTCGGGTGGCTTAAATGGAAAAAAGCCCTGGCTCTGAATGGAAATGTATATTGACGACATGTTCTCACTTTGGGACACAGACATACGGGAAATTAACCTGTTTATTGAACAAGCAAACAGCTTCCATCCTACAATCAAATTTACGGCTGTAAATTTCAGAGAAAGGGACAACATTTCTCAACACGATTATTTTTTAAAAGAGACCGATTCAGAAATTAATCTATCCTTGACATCCGTACACATTACAAGCCGACCTAAAACATTTAGTACACGTACACATTTCACCTCGAGCCATCCACCAGGCGTACGTTAAAAGAGGTTTTATTAAAGAGGTGAAGCCTGAGACGTCTGCGAGAACACAAACTTTTCTGCAAACAACGTTTGAAGGAGAGCTATCTCAAATTTTAAATCGCGCCTCACTGCGCGCAGATATCCAAACAAACTGATACAGACTACGTTATCAGGAGTCACTTCGCCAGAAGACTGTCGGCTCTACAACAAAAAAACAAGCATGGAAACAAATCTTGTATTTTGTCATAACATACCACCCATCACGGTGTGTAATATCTATTGATGCTAAACGAGGATATAATACAAAATCAGCTTTTGCTGAACACCATCAATATAATATTTATAATATGGCTATTATAAATATTGTATTTACATTTTTTTTGAAAAAATAAAGATGTAAGAAACCCAGTTGAAACCTGACCAGCAGAAGAGCCAACCAGATCATATATGTTAGAAGATGAAAATAAAAAACTCCAAGATCAACCAAGAATAGAAGACAAGTTGCTTTTGAACAAACATGAATGTTCCATGATCTTTAGATACAAAATATTAAATTATAGCATAAACAGCATGAACTACAGCTGTATGAATATACATTGTACTTATAAAAATGCTCAGTGTACATTTTAAAATAATATTGATATAAAAGCCTGACTTTATGTTTGAAAACAATTGGGGGTTGAAATCAATTTATATGACAAGTGCAAGATGACCTCAATCGTAAACAAATATTCACTTCCAACAGGCTAACCACTAGGTTGCTTCATTTGATAACATAAGCTCTCAAGGTTGAGACAAGTTAGAAAATAACACTTTGGTTTCCTTTAACAACCATAGTGCAACAAACATAATGAAAAGAAAAAAGGTTTCAACTTAAAAATAAAAAGTTTCCTTTCGCACAGTGCTATATTCATTCAAATTAGTCCAGTTATAAGTTAATTCCCTGTGATAAGTGATACGTCTGGTGCCCCTCAGTAAAAGATATATTTAATCATCTCCCCTCCCCACCCCCTCCCCCCCCCCACCCCCCCCTTCACAACAACTACAACATTAAAAGACAGGATTAAAACTTTAAATGTAACTCTGAAACAGTTACATTGTTGCGTTCTATAATTTGTAGTTATGTACAAATGTAAATTATAAATTGACTGAAATGACTTACCAAAAATGTTATGCTTGATGACCATGCAATTTTATGTGCTGATTGAGAATAGGGTTTTGATTTTGAAACATTTTTTTTATACCAGTTACATGTATAAGCCAACTCAAAAACCCTTGCTAAAAACACAAAGTATAACTTGGCCCAGGGCTTATGGTATAGCTAAGATTTTATGGTATCTTATTGTGTATAAAAAACAACTATGGCAACAGCCCTCAAATCCTGCACACACCCCCCCCCCCCCCCCCAAAAAAAAAAAAAAATAATAAAATAAAAATACATTTGTATTAATAATGAAATAAATAAATAATTGACCTTTAGGATCCTACTCATTTTCATTAATAAACCCTTGCTAAAAACAAAAGTATAACTTGGCCCAGGGCTTATGGTATAGCTAAGATTTTATTGTATCTTATTGTGTATAAAAACAACTATGGCAACAAGCCCTCAAATCCTGCACACCCCCCCCCCCCCCCCCCCTCCAAAAAAATAATAATAATAATAATAAATAATACATTTGTATTAATAATGAAATAAATAAATAATTGACCTTTTAGGATCCTACTCATTTTCATTAATAGTTTGTTGGCATAGCCGGTGGCATAGGTTGAAAGGCTCTTGCTTTTGAAAAACTATTAATCATTAACTTTTCTGCCTTGCTCAGCATTGCTATTTTCTTATTTATCTTATCTGGAAGCTATCTTATCATATTTATCTTATCTGCTAGGTTTCCTCTGAAGCAGCCTAATAGGCTGGTAAAACATTAAAGCTGTGAATACTGAAACTTTGGCAGGCAGCATTAAGTTTTTTGCTGAGCAATTTCAGATAGATTAATTGAGTGTCTAGCTTCTAAAGTTCAGGCAAAGGGGAAGGAGAAATCTTAAAATCCAGAATCTTCAGAAGGGGAATCCAAAAAAAAGTCAGAATTTGTAAAGCTATAATCTAATCAATCAGACACATTCATAGACACATTCATGACATTCAGAATCGACATCCCTGTTTGCAGATTTCAATATTATTTTATTTTTAAAGATTGTGCCCTTTGAAAATGCCAGAATGAAACAAAATTATATATTTTTTTTATTCCCTTATTTTAAATTTCAGCTTGTTCCAGATTCCTGCTTTCAGATATAGCCTGAAAAAGCTATATCTATTGACTAGACTACATAATAATTATTATATCAACTTTGTTGTGCATGTTGCCAAGGAATGTATTGATTTTATTTTAATGGTGAGGTTGTAAAAGGCATCATTATTATAGTTAATATAATATTATTGTACAGTCAAACCTCTATTAAGTGGTCCTCTGTTAAGCGGCCACCTTCGATTAAGCGGTCACTTATCAAATTCCCGAATCGCTCCCCATATTTACTGTAAGCGTGGACCTCTATAAGCGGTCACCTCTGTTAAGTGGACGCGGCCATCGCTTAACTTCTCAATTTGCAAATTATAGTTAGATTAGCATGCGATATTGACATGACGATAGTGAAGCATGTCCAGTTTCTTTTAAGAGCTCATCAAACACAACATAATATAATTACGTAATCAAGAATGCTATTGTTTGGGCTAATTGGCTTGTGTGGGTACACTTTAAAACTTTCAAATTAAGCTTTCAACCTGTATTTTAAAAGGCAGTCAGTTGGCTATTCCCGAGGGCGACTGCTTTTAAAATAGAGGTTTCACTGTAGCTTGTTTGGTCCATATTGGGGAATGTTCAAAGTATTGGTCTCAAACTCAATTCACAGTTCAGGTAAGTGCTTAGTGGGTATCAAATAATCATGTAACATGGTTGCCACAGACATAAGTTTTCAAATTACCTGACTTTTCCCTGACCTTTCCCTGATAAAAGTAAAATTTCCCTGACCAAATAAATGCAAAATGTCAGATATAGTAGCGGCCTCCAGCCTCCCCTTGCAGCCATCCTTTCCACCCGTTTATTTAAGACTGATAAGTTTTCAACGAATTACAATAGGGCATTTGCATGATGGCATTAACTGGTTAACAAAATAATGAAGACAAGAAAGGGAAATGGATATTATAAGTTCTTTCACACTGGAACTTCAGCATTTATGCCATGGTTAACAACAGTTCAAACCTATCAGTGGTGTCATAATTCCAATTTTACCTGACTTTTCTTCAAAATGTCAATTTTCCCTGACTCAAAAAAATTTCCTGACTTTTCCCCTGGCCGGGCTTTTCCCTGACTTGAATTTTTTTTCCCCTGACCATTTCCTGACCTGTGGCAACTATGTGTAATACATAGATGTTATTGAACTAGCGTGAGGTCCGTATTGGGAAAATATTGGTCGAGTTCTGTTTTTGCAAGTTTATGGACCGAGCCGAAGGCGAGGTCCCGCATAAACTTGCAAAAAAAGAACGAGACCAATATTTCCCAATACGGACCGAACAAGCTAGTTCAATAAAGTTTTTATTATAATGGCTTTTTAAAAAATATGCTGAGAAATTAGTGCAACCATTATCGGCTAACGCGGCGCGCGCCAAATCTAAGCATATTCTTTCATTTTCAGGCCACGTTGCGAAAAGTTTAACCAAAATTGTCAGCCAGACATGAGGACAAATGTTTCTACTTAATAGAAAACAGTTTTCTTTTGTTCAATGTTCCATAAAAGGAATTTGGCGAAATGAGTTCGTGAGCGGTCCATCTTTGCGGTCCGTATTGCAAAATTCGGACCGCTCAGGGAACCAATCAGAATGCTCCTTTCATCGTGGACCAGTTTGCCATATAATAATGAAATTACTGAAAAGGATATCCACATCCCCATTTTAAAATTACATGTACTTTCTTTTATAAAACACCTACAGGCTGTACATGTACATTCATCATTCACAGTATTAAACTAGGTCAATTGATGAACACAGATGTAAATAGTTTTCATTTGTCCATGACCAGACACTAATCACTCTTTACATTTAATAAAGATGAAGACGCACGTAATATAAAATTATACAAATTTAATATACCGAATTAACACAAACAAAAACACTGTCTAATTACTTACTGAAAGCAGATGACATAAGCTCAATTAATTCCTGATAAAAAGTCGTAATTTTAATTTCCATCTCACTGAAATTACAGGTAGTATCACAACACATGGTTGACAGAAACAGTGACAAGAATCATGGATGGCGAGGATCCCGGCGAGTGATGAAGAATCCACTAGCGACGAAGACTCGCGCGGATAAATAATATCCGAAAATCCGAACTTCAAATATTAACTTCAAAGGAACAAAGGCCACAAATATCGTCCCAAATTGTGTTACAAAGAGCGTTGATTGAGCCATAAATGTCCACACATTTCCAGAGTGCAGAGAAACGTGTTTCCATAAGCCAGTGATAGTTCCAGGAAAGCATCACATCATAACATAGCCACTCAAAATAACAAAAAATCAATGACAAACCCTACACGCAACGTTCAAACCACTGCTTTAATGCACGTTAACTGCAATCGATCAATACTCCAGTAGCTGTAAAAAATATTTGCGCCTCAACTGTTCGGATCTTTACCTGAACTATCCGTGAAATTGATCGTGCCCTCATTAAAACTCCGAAACAACTCAGAAATCAACCACAACACTCTTTGGCCGCCATGATGAAAATATCGAAGCTCTACTAATGAGTATGCGCACTTGCTGCGAACTCGGTGAAATTACGTCATATCAAGCAACCAATCAGCGGTTTTTGCGCTCTGTCGATCAGAGGTTCAGAGCGGGAAAACGTGCTGCGCAGATTTACTGCGCATCGCCGATTGCGGGCTCATGTCAGTACAAAATCCGATCGAATCCGATTGAATCCTTGAATTTTTGTTCTCTAACCGATGAGAATTTTGTCAATTTTGTTTACTTGAATATCACAAACACAGTACATATTTATATTTACGAGAAAAGAGGAATATGGGATGAGATGAATCGTCCGATGCTGGCGCTGTTCACAAAGAACATTTACTTACAGACCTTACAGGTATTAAAGCGACTTTTCTTCTGCAGTTCAGAGCTCCGGAATAATAATCGTTCGTTAAGTTACGAAAATATGTAATTTTAATGCCTCGGAATTTGTGTGAACTGAAAATCAACCTCAAATTTTTAAGCACAATAAGTTCTACGGTAGCACTAAGCAGCAAAAAAGATAAGCTTACCTCATGAACCAGTCAACATCAATCATCAATTCCATTAAATTATACTGAAGTTCTGCGAATTGCTAGTGATTATTATATATAATTAAGCTTTCATTAAAACTGAAAATTAAGCTAAAAACCAACAAATTTGGGTAAAACGATCTGTATCTCGAAAAGTATTTGTGCTATAAAAATAAAACTTATGTGGTGAATAAAGCTTTAAAACATGTTTATTTTAGTGGCAATCACGAATCAATTATGATATCACATCCAGGCAAAATAACGTCATACTTCAAAAAATGTCCGCCATCTTGGATCAGCCATCTTGGATTTTAAATTGTTCAGAAATGTCAGAAAATCATCAAATTTGATTTGAAAAAATCGAAAACAATATAAAAATTACAAAGATTGTGGAAGAAACTCTTCGTTAATGAGACCCTGCTGTTCCGTACTTCAAGGGGTTTAAAAATCCCACCCATATGAGGAAGGAGCAAAGCTGCGCTAAGGGTAGCCGATGCTAGGCCCAACCCACCCCGGTGCTGGGTAGACACAAGAGACCAAAGAGAGATACTGATTATGGTGGAAAAACTTGGGTGGCAGGGAAGACAGAGCCTGTCTCCCCTAGAGTAGCGGTGTCTCTAGGGGAGATCCCCCAGAGTAGCGGTGTCTCTAGGGGAACCTATGTTAGAGTGTAACATAGGCCGGACCAGAAGAGGGGTGCCCTTCTGGGAGGACAATAGGTCAGATGGTACGATGGTACCATCCTGGAGAAATCCGGACCTATTTCCAAGGGGCCATAGCACTCACTGTGGGGTAAAGTGCGGCCTATGGGTGCACTTCCCTGCCACCAAATAACTTTATTCACTATGCAGCTATGATTTACTAACATAAATAAATAACAACACCAATTAAGGAAGGTAAACAAGTCATTTGAGCGAAAGCCATCTGCTTTCTCATGAAGTGTAATTACAACTAAACGTTTAGAACATGGCAGATGACAAAGCTTCCAATATAAGGAGGGAGGGTGGGAAAGCAGAGAACAACCTACAGCTTGAAGAGTAGCTCACAATTGTGACGGGGTCAGAAATCAAAGGGCCGGATTTTACTAGTGAGGATTGGCACAGAGTTGGGGAGGGGCGAAGCACGCTGATATCACATGAGAGCATGAGTGGAAAATCACTGGAGCTTTGTCATACGTTTCTAGACAACAATTACTTCTGCTAGACATTGACCTCCCAGTCTATTGCTCAATGACTAACCGCCGCGAGATAACAGAGCCAGTGACAAGCCAACAATGGTTTCGACGTAGACCGCATAGCTCATTAACCCCAGTTTAAATGCTTAAACTTCTAATAAAAAGCTGAAGCTGAAAATACCAAAATTTGGGTAAAACGGCCTGTCAAAACTTGGTTGCCATGGAAATATCAAGTCACGTGATCAAAAAATTGACACACCAAAATGTTCCCAGATAATTTTTAGGAAAAGTCATAAATAAAGTTTGGCTATGATTGCTTGAATGCTTTTTAAGTAGGATAAATTTGAAGTCAGCGCGGGCACTTTCTTTGCAAGCTTTGTGATTGTGCGAACACTTGAACAATAATGAGTAATTAGACATAACTAGACCTGGATGAATTAACCAATCAAATGAGACAATTGGCCATGTCGTCCGTTGGGATTTGTGATTGGCAGGCTGAGCCGCTCAGCCTCGACTTATAGGCTTGCTCCGTATAGCAACCACGACGCCGACGCTTTGACCCTATATTGAGCAAAAGTAAAGACTTTTACAAGCTATTAATTCAGGAAAAGCAAGTCAGTCCAGAGGATTTCTTCAAATTAATGGCCACATTTAGCCTCGAAGAAGATGAAGTTCGCAAAATGTGAATGTTGGCAAAATCGGTTGCCCTTGAAACATTTGTACAATGCTTTCAGTTTAAGATATTAAATGACATTCTGTTTTTGAATTCCCGACTAGCGAAAATGGGAATGATTCAAAGTGATCTTTGTACTTTTTGTGAAGCCTCTCAAGAAACAGTTCAACATCTATTTTTTCAGTGCACTTGTTCTACAAAATTTTGGAATGAGTTTGAAAACTATTGGTTAACAATAACTAAAGAGCAAAGGAAACTTGAATATAGGGATATTATATTAGGAATATTTGATAAGAAAGCCGACCCGTTTAATTACTTCATTATTTTAGGTAAACTTTATTTGTGGAACTGTCGCAAGAATAAACGAATCCCCCTATTTTTACTGTTTAAAGTTATAGTTAAGAATAAATATAACACTAAAAAGCTCATAGCTGCTCAAAACAACTAGAGCTTGAAAAATTTTTAAGGCAAAATGGAAACTATTTATAATAACTGATTATATATTGTAAAATAATAAGTGCCATATGACACGTAAACGTCACTAATCACATAATATAGAAATAATAATTGTAAAATAGTATGTCCAGTATATATTTATTTTCGCGCTGTATTTAATTTAAATTTATCTATTTTCATTAATAATATATCTACTGTTTTGAGTTAAACATAGAGTTAGTAATAACAATGTAGTGTAAGTAATCGCAATATAAGCAGCGAAATCGCTTTTGCAATTAGTGTAAATATTGTTATGTAAGTATAAATTAGCATATGTAAGTAGTGTAAGTACTGTATTGTGAGTATAGTGCAAGTATCGTATTATAAGTATCGTATTGTATGTAATGTAAGGTATTGTAAGTAGAGCATCAAATTTTAAGTAGTATTAGTAATCATAATGCTCAGTAAAGTCTTTACTTACTCAAAGAAAAATTAAATTGAAAATTTCGCCGTGGGGTTCACATTCTCCACAAAACGCAGAATTTGGTCATTTCACGTTGTTATTTTGCAGAGGACGGCTACGAAATGTACCAAAATGAATAACACACGTGCAAAGGCTATTGTACTGCTCATTAAACCTACTGTTTGCTGACGTTCGCGTTGCTCTAACTTCTTAAAATTTTGGACCATCCCCAGGCTACCTTTTGGCATTGTCGTGTACGCTTTTACGCTTCTGTAGGACAACCTTTCTCGAAACAGCTGTATATGGTGTGTAAATTTGAAAGTCACGTGTCATGTCATTAGAGAGCTACGACTGTTGGTGTGAATGCTAAAATACAGTGTTTGAAAGGGTTTGGTGGTTTCCATGGTTACATTTTTCAAATAAAACCCTCTCGGTGAGTGTAATTATATTGAAGGGACTAAAGAAAATGTTTCAAGTAAATGTAAACAATTTCCATATTTCGTGTATCACACACCACCTTAAACACTATTCGGACCTGGCTTTGGTTGGTTTTTACAGGCCGCGGGAAAACGCGGAGGGTATATAGTACGTCCAAAATGTTTCCTTTAAGAAATTCAACCTGAGATGATGACGTCATATGACGTGAAAATTACGTCATTATTTTCGAACAGCCGTTATCTTGGATCCGTCATCATGGATTTCTTGATTTCTCCAATACGTCACAAACCACCAAAAAAAAAAATTCAAAAGTAATCAAGAACAATAAAAGAATGCTAAAATGAATAGGGTTAATTTATAAAAGGATATTTTTTTCTACCTGATTAAATTTGAAGAAAACCTCGGCCCTGACATCTTTGGAACCAACAGCTTTCGAGTTAAAGTCGTTTTTGATCTTGCTCCAGCCATTCATGATGTCAACGTATTTTACTTTGGCACCATCAGAACCGCGCACCCTTTCAAGGACTGGATCCAAGTGTTCACGTTTCAACTTTACCAACAAATCTTCGCAGAATTTTTGGGTTAGTGAGGCATTTTTGCCTCTCCAAAAACTTATTTTCTCGTCAATGAGTATCTGCAGTAAGAAAATAAAAGACGACATGTTCATGATAATGAAAAAAATACTCTAGCAAAAATATAACATTCCGATGATTTTTTGCTCGCTATAAAGCAAATTTAAGTTACACTTATCAGTAAAAAATGTAGGATAGGGAAAATTACACATCTTGGCAAAATTTGGAGGAAAGATAAAAAATATTTCAAAAATTAAAATAACTAAGTATTCGCCCTTAAACACAACGAGTGTTTATGAGTCACCATGCGGGAGGACCGGTATGGGTGGGAACTCTGCAGAGACTCTGCTCCGCGATCCTACAACCCCGTGAGGGGGTAGGGCGAGCAGAGATGGGGGCACACTTTTGCGAAAAAAAATTCGCATTTTTCTATGTTATAACTATAGTGAAATGAGCGCATTTTCACTAGTTTTGATTTCTTATGAATCGAGTTGGCTATTTATTTTAGATTTAAATCTAGTATATTCTGATAAATACATGCCCTTAAACTTACAATTTTAAAGGGAAAAAAGATAAAAAAATAAAAATAAAATCATCCGTAAATCATTTGAATCAACCTTCAAGTATAAAAACTACTGCGGTGGTTTGCAGCTGACGTCATCAAAATTGTAAATCTTGACTAACTGCTCGATTCCTGTGAAATTTACTACAGGTCAGATAAGCATGTTCTTCAAATGATACAAAAGCTATATTTTCACTCTGCCAATCGACTTTCATACATAGCAAGCCTTTGAATTTGACATTGAAGTAAATGAAAATAATATTTTACGTCTGTTTGCCATATTTTTTAGACTTTCTGTGAAAGGTTTATTTTAGCCGCAATGTTGTTGAAAAGAGTTCATTTACATATATATATATGCCGTCTTGGCTTTTCCCTCCCTTGTGGAGGCGTAAAGTACGCTACGCGTACTTTAGCCTCGTTTTGGCGTAAATCGTGTTTTCTCTTTAGAGCTTTGCAAAATTACGGAATTGACCCTGATTTCTTGAAATTATGCGATACTCGTGAAATGCATGTGGAAAGTTTGCATTATTTCCGAATTATTTTGGTTTCTCACTTTAAAAGTCGCATAAGGCGGGACTTAACCTAAATGCCATTTTTCCGCGACTTAACATGGGTTAAATGGAAATATCTCGTTCACGTTTCAAGCAATCCAAAAACTCTATGCTCATCCCATGAATCTATGTTATGTGGTGTTTTGTAAATTTTTGGGTGCTTTTTGGGTATATTTGGGAGGTAATAGTTTTTCTCAAAGGAGTTGTAAAATTTAGGGAAATGAGAAAATATTGAAGATTTGATGTAGTTTTAAAATTAGAATTTGAAGTTAAAAATTAGTAGATTGACATTGACAGACAGTTGGTAACCACGCAAGAGCACCCGCGTGGGTATCAACTGTCTGTTAAAGTCCCCCCTTAGTCTAAATACCAATTTTATTTATGTAAATATATTTGTATAATGTAATTAATATATAACTCGACTCATTAGCGATCTGTTTCGAGTATAAATAAAGTATTATGTATGTATGTATGTAGGTAGGTAGGTAGGTAGGTAGGTAGGTAGGTAGGTAGGTAGGTAGGTAGGTAGGTAGGTAGGTAAGTAAGTAGGTAGGTAGGTATGTGTGTATGCATGCGTGTATGTGTGTGTGTATGTATGTATGTGTGTGTGTATGTATGTATGTATGTATGTATGTATGTATGTATGTATGTATGTATGTATGTATGTATGTATGTATGTATGTATGTATGTATGTATGTATGTGTATGTATGTATGTATGTATGTATGTATGTATGTATGTATGTACGGAGGTGCAACACCAGGCCTCTTGACCAACAAGATACCTAACTAAGGCAATTGATTGAAATTGATAAAATGTCGAAAAGAACTGTCAATGCCTCTCATTTAGACAAAGGGCTGACTCTCAAAACGTCAGCAGGTAAACCTACAATAGCGGCTGACGCCCATGGCGGCCGCTTCAAGAAATGGACTGTTTAAGCGGCTGATGCCCATATATGGGCATCGAGCCGCTTCAAGAAATGGACTTTCTTTTTCCGTGGTAACTTTGTGACCGCGCTCGTAGTAGTAGGTGTTGAAAGATATATATGCGCATTAACCATTTTTAGCGTTACTAAGTTATGAAGTAACAGCAAAGGAACATGACACATCACAAAGTGTGCTTTGATACCGCGGAAAATGATTTTCCGTTGTTATGCAACGTTGCGTCAGTGGCTAAAATTTTTAATAGCCACCAGATAATTTGTGTTTCTGTTTAAACCTATTACATGCACCTCAACCACAATAGAAGATTTCTGTTTTGTTTTGGATTGTCAAATGTCTCAAATGTTTATTTGCTTCAGTTGACGGCATTTGGTTAGATATTACAGTTTCTACTCAGAAAGCTTTAAACTTAGCCAAAACAACAACACGGTATAAATGACGCAACCCTTGTGATTATTACATATTAAACATGATTGACATTGTATAGAATTAGCCACCAGATAATTTCTCTTCCATATCGACCTTTAGTTGACGGCGCCTGTACAGTTATATTGCATCAGAATTTCTTCCTATTTTCAGAGAAAATTTCGATTTTCGTGTCGAGTGTAAGTGCTCTTTTCATGTAAAGAAACAAGCGAAATATTTAATTAGACAAGGGAAAATAACCCTTGTTGTGAGCCTGCTCGCAGGCTAACCTCGGACCTCCGACTCGGCCGTCCCAGTCTGTTTGGTTAAAGACATCCTTTCCCAAGGCTGTACGAGCTGAAATATTTCCTGAAGTTTATCAGCGTGCATGTATTGAGTTTTTAACAGGAATCGCATTGAAAAAAGCAAAGACAAATGTTCTACAGCAGTGAACAGCAGTGTTGTTGCAAAATGTGCTAAAATTTGGCGGTGTGACCTTTACGCGTTATTCGATCCCAGCGGGGAATCGGCTTCCGGTTTCACGCGAACTGCGGACTTTAGCGAGACTGGCGTGACTACTTGTTTTCATGGTGACTTACCCCAGACCTCCGGTTGCCGTGACTACCACACGGTCAAGATGACGCAATCGGAATCGGCTAAAATTAGCCACTACTGAGAGAATTTCTCTTCCACAAGCTTTCTAGCCTGCGTCGCAGACGGACTTGACAGGTGGTCAAGTCCGTCTGCGACGCAAGCTACAAGCTTTCTTGAGAATTTATTCCTACTTTTAGAGAAAATTTCGATTTTCGTGCCGCCGGTAAGTGCTCTTTTCATGTTTCTTTGAACAGAAACAAGCGACGAGACAGAGTAAAACAGTAACATGCAATAGTCATGACACATCACAAAGTGTGCTTTGATACCGCGGAAAATGATTTTCCGTTGTTATGCAACGTTGCGTCAGTGGCTAAAATTTTTAATAGCCACCAGATAATTTGTGTTCTGTTTAAACCTATTACATGCACCTCAACCACAATAGAAGATTTCTGTTTTGTTTTGGATTGTCAAATGTCTCAAATGTTTATTTGCTTCAGTTGACGGCATTTGGTTAGATATTACAGTTTCTACTCAGAAAGCTTTAAACTTAGCCAAAACAACAACACGGTATAAATGACGCAACCCTTGTGATTATTACATATTAAACATGATTGACATTGTATAGAATTAGCCACCAGATAATTTCTCTTCCATATCGACCTTTAGTTGACGGCGCCTGTACAGTTATATTGCATCAGAATTTCTTCCTATTTTCAGAGAAAATTTCGATTTTCGTGTCGAGTGTAAGTGCTCTTTTCATGTAAAGAAACAAGCGAAATATTTAATTAGACAAGGGAAAATAACCCTTGTTGTGAGCCTGCTCGCAGGCTAACCTCGGACCTCCGACTCGGCCGTCCCAGTCTGTTTGGTTAAAGACATCCTTTCCCAAGGCTGTACGAGCTGAAATATTTCCTGAAGTTTATCAGCGTGCATGTATTGAGTTTTTAACAGGAATCGCATTGAAAAAAGCAAAGACAAATGTTCTACAGCAGTGAACAGCAGTGTTGTTGCAAAATGTGCTAAATTTGGCGGTGTGACCTTTACGCGTTATTCGATCCCAGCGGGGAATCGGCTTCCGGTTTCACGCGAACTGCGGACTTTAGCGAGACTGGCGTGACTACTTGTTTTCATGGTGACTTACCCCAGACCTCCGGTTGCCGTGACTACCACACGGTCAAGATGACGCAATCGGAATCGGCTAAAATTAGCCACTACTGAGAGAATTTCTCTTCCACAAGCTTTCTAGCCTGCGTCGCAGACGGACTTGACAGGTGGTCAAGTCCGTCTGCGACGCAAGCTACAAGCTTTCTTGAGAATTTATTCCTACTTTTAGAGAAAATTTCGATTTTCGTGCCGCCGGTAAGTGCTCTTTTCATGTTTCTTTGAACAGAAACAAGCGACGAGACAGAGTAAAACAGTAACATGCAATAGTCATCTGCTTTCAGTTTCAATTCTAGACTGAGGGGTTTTCCCACTGACATGGTAAACATGACAGCCCAGAAAGACACTATTAATTTGCTCTTCTGTGTCCAGCGATCATAGCGCGGGCAGAGCAGTTGTAAAAGTGCGTATTATCCTGTATAGGTTTTGAAAGAAGACTTTATTAGTGGGTGTTAAGACATATATTTTTGGTGTTCAAATGTTTATTTGGCTTTTAGTTGACGGCATTTGGTTAGATATTACAGTTTCTACGCAGTGAGCTTGACTCAAGCTTTTAAAATATAAATATTGCATCACGCAGTCACGTTTTTTCGTCACGCAGGTTCGTACGGTTGACTCTTAGAATTGGGGGTGCACCTCAGAGTCCAGTGACCGAGAGGGAGAAGAGGTGGATTGTTGTTTCCCTATCGGCGGGTGTTACTAAACAGAGTAACGCAGTAACGAGTAACGAGTAACGAGTAACGAGTAACGGAGTAACGGGAAACCGAGTAACGGGAATAAAATTCAACAGGTTAAAAAAATTAATACATTTAAAAAATTAAATCTATAGATTTGGAAAGCTTTCTGAAGCCTCCAAGTCTATTACCTAAATGGTTAGTGGATTAGTGAGATGTTAAAAACGCAAAACCACACCGGCAAAACGATCTAAAACGACCAAAAATAACTTTGATTCTCGATGAACTATTTCGTGGTTGTTTATCCTCGTCCCCGGGGCTTCCCCGGTGGCCAGCTGGAAAATAAAGACTGGACTCTGAACTGAACTGTCGACTAAGTAGATCGTTTTCAGTCACGTGACCACCTTACAATTGGCCGCCATATTGGTGCACATCACATGCACATGTAAACACGAAACACAAAGCTAGTTTGACAAAAAAATGGTTTTATGCGCGATTTTTGTGTCCGTGATAAAGGGGTTTCTTTGGCAAGAATACCTTCAGTTATAACTAATCAAGGTGAAGAAGTGAGGAAACTTTCCGAAGAGAGGCGAAACAAATGGATATCTGCGATCAGTAGAGAAGACCTCACAGACACCATTTTGGGGCACGGCCGAGTCTGTGGCAAACATTTTATCTCCGGAGAAGCAGAAAAACTGTGGGATAGATACGATCCAGATTGGATTCCAACCCAAAATCTAGGTCATGCGAAATGCATGTGTCCCCTAATTAGTATGGTATATTATTACCAGGCTACAAGGTTCTTGACACTTTAATAAAGTTCTCATTCATTCATGTGATTCTGCCGAAAAGCTTCAAGCCGATCTAGAAGCTGCCGCGAAGCGAGATGAGAGAGCCAGAGATCGTTGGCAACAAAGCCTGAAACCATTTGGTTGTAGGCCTCGAGACTAAATTGCTTTTGCATATAAAAGCTGGTCTCGAGAACCAAATAGCAAAGCAAATCAGTCGATTCAACCGGCGGAAGGCAGTCGGGTTCAAAGCGTTTCCCCTCTATCAAAACAGGATCGATCCCAATAGTCGAGATTTTCTTTAGATAGCGCTCTCCGACTTTTACCTCCAGCTTTTTAGCGTAATCAGATATTGGAATTGGGACTATATTGTCTTGATCAGACGAAGGAATATAAAATGTTTTCGCTAGAAGCCATTAAACTGGAAGGAATTATAATTTTGGACTATGTTTGCATGTATTAGTAGCTGAAACACGTGACTCAGATGTGCACCAACATGGCGGAAATTAATTCTGTGACGTCACGTGAAAACGATCTATACGTTAATTTTTCGGCTAATCATCAACTTATTAGTCGACAGTCCAGTCCAGAGTCTAGCTTTATTTTCCAGCTTGCTTCCGGGGGAGTCCTGGGGATGAGGTTTAAACCACGAAAGAGTACATCGACTATCACTTTTTGGGTCGTTTTGGATCGTTTTCTAGGTAGTTTGGTTCGTTTTGGATGGTTCCTCGTTTTAGTAACTACAGCAAGTAGGGATGTCTGGTGCGCGTCGAATTTTCCGGGTATTTCGGTTGACTTTTCTAAGAAAACGACCAGCTTTGAAAAATTATATTACGGATAATTTTCTGAAGCAAAAATTATATACACCCACCACAGTAAAAAGCGGTTTTGTTTATCGTGTACAACTCATTCATTGAATGATTTTACAGATATTTTTCTATAGCAACAAATGAAGCGGTGAAATTTACATTCAAGGAGTGGATCGCTGCGAGGATCTTAATTTACTGACTGAGCCAGTACAACTGTATTAAATCCTTCGGAAAGCCTGGGCGTTTACTAAAGCTCGCATCTACAGTGTCTGCAAATCCAACTGGCTAGGAAGACATTCTTCGCTTATCACTAGTATAACTGGGGTGGATCTACAAGCGGCAAGATCGGAATTTGACGGCATTCAAGCAATTTTTTTACCCAAATTATTATATAATGTTTTAGGAAATTAACCACCGGTAGGCCATGGCCTACCCCATGTCCTACGCCATGGCCTACCCCACGTTTTGTCCCTATCCCATATAATCGATGTTATAATGAAAATAATCTATAGATTTGATTTTTTTTTTGATTTTTTTAACCTGTTGAATTTTTTTCCCGTTACTCCGTTACTCCGTTACTCCGTTACTCCGTTACTCCGTTACTCCGTTACTCGTTACTCGTTACTGCGTCACTCTGTTTAGTAACACCCCCCTATCGGCCGCTTGTTAACTTATTTAGGAGTTCTTGTTAAGCGGCCGATGCATCATGGGCATCGAGCCGCTTCAAGAAATGGACTTTTTTTTCATGTCGCTAGCCTTAGTCCTCTTCACGGTTGACATGATGTTATCGCATCTCGATCTAAAATTAGCCAGTAGAGAATTTCTCTTCCACATTCTTTCTGTAGTGTCGTGTAAGTGCGTAGATGTATTTAGTTTATTACAGTAATCGCATTGGAAAAAGCAAAGACAAATGTCCCACAGCAGTGAACAGCAGTGTTGTTGCAAAATGTGCTAAATTTTGTTGTGTGACCTTTTCTCGTTATTCGATCCCACGGTTGACATGACGCAATCTCTGGTCATGTAAAGATGATGCAATAGAGGTATTGTGCTATGAGCATGAAGCAATCCGCATTGGGATTTCTCTTCCTGATCGCAGTTACGATACCCCGTGGTATATGTTTTTGTAAACGTGATTAGTGTCCTTGGATTAGTGGTATTAAGATAAATTAAGGTATGTTTTCAAATGACTATTTGTCATTAGTTGATGGCATTTAGATATATATTTCAGTTTATACACAGTAATCTTAAAGTTAACCAATGAAGTCTGGAATAAGCTTATTAATCGTTTGTCGTGAAAGGTTTTAACATTCACACTTTTCCTACAAGAGATGAATAATTCAAATACTTTCTGTCTAGAAATAAAAAATGTGTGCATAAGAAAAGTGATTATTTTTAATACTAATCTGTGAAGCTGAGCATCTTAAAGTTAACCTATGAAGTCAGGAATAAGCTTATTAATCGTCTTTTCCTACAAGAGATGAATAATTCAAATACTTGCGGTGGAGAAATCAAAAATGTGTGCATAAGAACAGTGATTCTTTTAATACTAATCTGTGAAGCTGATCATGTATGTGCTGATGCAGAGTTTCAGAATGTAGTTGGATAACAAACAAAAAGTCGTCTTTCTTACTTCAGCAGAAATGAAACTTGATGACTTGAAATTACACAGGGAGCAGAGGAGTCGAATTGCGTTACTGCGTTATTCGATCTTGTTTTCATGTCGCTAGCCCTAGCCCTCTACACGGTTGACATGATGTTATCGCATCTCGGTCTAAAATTAGCCAGTGGAGAATTTCTCTTCCACAGGCTTTCTGTAGTGTCGTGTAAGTGCGTACATGTATTGAGGAGTTTATTACAGGAATCGCATTGTAAAAAGCAAAGACAAATGTCCCACAGCAGTGAACAGCAGTGTTGTTGCAAAATGTGCTAAATTTGGCGGTGTGACCTTTGTGCGTTATTCGATCCCAGCGGGGAATCGGCTTCCAGTTTCATGCAAACTGCGGACTTTAGCGAGACTGGCGTGACTACTTGTTTTTTTCGTAGACACTGCACTTTCCCCAGTTGACATTGCATTGCATTGTCTAAAATTAGCCACTAGAGAATTTCTCTTCCACAAGCTTTCTGGATAATTTCTTCCTACTTTTAGAGAAAATTTCGATTTTCGTATCGTGTAAGTGCTCTTTTCATGTTCTTTACAAAGAAACAAGCGAAATATTTAACGAGACAGGGGAACATAACATGTAATAGTCATCTGCTATCAGTTTCAATTCTAGGGGGTTTTCCCATTACATGGTAAACATGACAGCCCAGTATACGCATGATGTAATAGCTTGTAATAGAGAGACACCATTAATTTGCTCTTCGTATCTAGCGTTCATAGCGCGGGCAGAGTTGTAAAAGTGCGTATTATCCTGTATAGCTTTATTAGTGGGTGTTAAGACATCTATTCTTGGTAAAGGTAGGTGTTTAAATGTTTATTTGGCTTTTTATAGTTAACGACATTTGGTTAGATATTACAGTTTCTGCGCAGTGAGTTTAATATTAATATTGCATCACGCAGTCACGTTTTTCGTCACGCAGGTTCGTATGTTGACTCTTATTTTGGGGGTGCATCTCAGAGTCCAGTGACCGATGGGGAGGAGAGGTGGATTATTGTTTCTCCCCTCAAGGTGATATCGGCCGGTGGTTAACAAACTTAGGAGTTCTTGTTTCGTACGGTATGAATGGATTTCATCACAATCCATCAATTATTTTATTGGTCGAGACATGTGACGTGATTCAAATGGATAGGATTATCGTGCGGTATTCCCCAGTTTGCTAAAATGCATGTGATCTGCTTATACATGTTTTCTGTTTACTTGCACACTGTAGCAGCACTTGGTTTAAATAAATTAATCAGGACATCGATGCATCTCACTTCTTCGTTTACTGGGTCTGCTTTTCTTTAACACTATTTTCCACTTAGTTAAGTTAGTATATTAAATAAAACTTACTGTCAATTGCCTCAATTCATTTCCGATGATGGTTGAAATCAGCTCAGCGGTTTCTGCTTCAAATGTCTCCATACTCTGACGTTGAGAGATTTCGTGGTTCTTCAGGATTTCGTCGACTTCACATGGCAAACGTGAAGACATCAGCTGAGTCATAGCTTGATCGTAAATCTTCAAGGCCCCTTCCTTAGCTTCAGAGCATTTTGTCTTGACATATGTATCCCAAGCCGTTTCCATATTAGGAATCGCGTCAGGGTCATTGATGGCATCTGTGTATAACTGGATCAATGCTCCCAGAGCTGCAAGGAAGAAAGTTGGAACATTTTAACTTTGTTAAGATCCATACGAGCATCCCGGTTAAAAAAACACCCGGATTACCGACACGGTACGGTAAAATACCTATAAATATTGATCCTGAATTATTGCATTTTCCCTGCTCTGGTTACAAGTGAATCGTATAGCGAGGGGAGGTCAGTCAATTCCTGTAAACTCTTCTAGTCGATAGACCTAAGGTGTTTAGTTGTTCACTGCCTGTACTACATAGTTTGTTGAACCGACCATAGTTTTTAGGTCGCCGGTGTGGGAATCACATTCAGTGGTCGTCTACCATGGAGATGCGTCTTTCCGTAGTGTTAAATTACTTCTATGTTGATGATATATCATTTTATTTTTTTTTTAGCGGTCCGTATCCAAATCCTTGAATTTGATTGGCTAAGAGCGCGCGATTCAGCGGTCCGTATCCTGCAGTACGGACCCCGAGTTACGGACCGCTCCGACCACTGCGCAATTTACTCGGGTAGAAAATTTTGCTTAGCTTTGTAAAACTGGCAGAATGCGTTTAATACTGTAAGACCCACAAAAACATATTAATCAAGCCAAAATTTGTCCCGGGAGCGGGAAAAATTGCCAGTGAACCCGTCGGAGACCCGCGGAATCGTAGCGTAGGCATGCGCTAACATTTTAATTTCAGCAACGTGCGAAGGACGAAGGTCGATGCGAAGAAGCTTTTTATACTGCCGTTTCTAACATTATATTGCTCTCTTACCGTTGTCAAGTGCCGGAATGGAGAACAACGCAGTGGAATTAAAGAGCTTGCATTTCTTCAAAAAGGCGAGTTTTCATTTGATTTTAACCGACAGAATCTGAGTTTGTTGTTGTTTTTGGAAATCAGTTTCACCGCTCGCGCTCTGTATTTTTTTAATTACAAATCTCCGTGTTTAGACTCATTTCCTTAGTTTTAATCATTTGCTTTTCGTTTCTCTTTTTTCCTAAACATACCTTCTGTTAAGTTTCATTCAAGAATGAACTTAGTGATTACCGGTAGTCCACAAAATAATCCTCGGCACGTAAGCTTATAAATTAGTTGTGCCGTACGTTGAAACTGAATGCATGCAAGCTTATTTTAGCCTGATTCTCAAGCTTACAGTTTGTCAAGGTTTCGCATAAAATGAAAATTATCAATTGCCATCGAATGGTAAAAATTAGATTAACACGAGAAATGAATTTGGTGAAAACTGAGGAAACAGCTTTGCTCGAAAAATGCTTTCAAGAATATTGAAGATTGTCCTAAAATTTGCCACCGGCTGCGACTTTGAATGGTTTTTGTGTTAAATAATAGCTTCTCATTTCAGCTGCTTTTAGTTGTGAAATTTCCGTTGAGTCTCCATCGTCTGTTCTTCACAGCTACGTAGCTTTCTGTAATTGCATATTTTGGTGTAAAAATTAATCATCTGAGTTTCTTGTTATTTGGATTAAGTTTTATTTCTTCGGTAGTTTTAATATAGCGACCTTGCGATAAGTTAAAGGAATACGTGCGCGTGTGAAAAACAGATTTTGCAAAACAAGATTTCAAGATTTCTAGCATTTATACAGAACCAAGTAGGAAAAAAATAAACACGTTATTCGCCGGCCTTGGCCTTGTATAGGGAAAAACTGTGCCTCGGTCTCGAGTGCGGCCCGAGGCCAATTAAAGAGTTTGAATTTCTTCAAAAAGACGAGTGTTAATTTGATTTTAACCGATATAATTTGAGTTTGTTGTTGTTTTGGAAATCACTTTTACGCTCTCTAGACTTGCGATTTTAAATTACAAATGTCCGTGTTTAGACTCAATTCCTTAGTTTTAGTCATTTGCTTTTCGTTTTTCTTTTTTCCGAAACAGCCCTTCATTAACTTTTATTCAAGAAAGAACTTAGTGATTACCGGTAGCCCAGAAAATAATTCTCGGCTCGTATAATTCAGTTGTGTCGGTATGTTGAAACTGAATGCATGAATACAGTTTGTCAAGGTTTCGCATAAAATGAAAATTGTAAATGGCCACCGAATGGCAAGAATTAGATTAACATGGAAATGAATTTTAGAAAACTGAGGTAACAGTTTTGCTCGGAAAATGCTTTCATGATACGTATACTAGGCAAGAGTAAAGAACGATTGTTCTAAAATTTGGCCGGTTGCGCCGGACTTTGAATGGTTTTTACTGATGTTAAATTTGAAATAGCTTTTCATTTCAGCTGCTTTTAGCAGTGAAATTCCGTTTGAGTCTCCATCGTCTTTTCTTCACATCTACCTTTCTGTAATTCTGGTGTAAAAATTAATCGTCGGAGTTTCTTGTTATTTGGATGAAGTTTTATTTCTTCGGTAGTTTTATAGCGAGCTTGCGATCAGCTAAAAGAAAACGCGCGCGCGCGCGCGTGAAAAACAGATTTTCAAGATTTCTAGCATTACCAAACCAAGTATAGGAAAAAAATAAATACGTTATTTGCCGGCCTTGGTCGGTCCGTATTGAGAAAAACTGTGCCAGAGATCCTGAGTACGGCCCGAGGCCGTAGGCCGTTGGCCGTCCTCAAGACCGAGGGCAGCGCACAGTTTTTCTCAATACGGACCGACCAAGGCCGGCAAATAACATATATATCTTAAGCCCTATTCAGCCTGGTTTTTTTCTTCGTTCGCAAGCCTGGGGGCAGAAATTAAAGTGACCCTCCCCCCCCCCCCCCCCCCCCCCCCATGTATCTCGAAAAGTATTCACGCTTTAAACATGAAACTTATCAGTGTGGTATGTAAAGCATCCAAAAATGTTTATTTTAGTGACAGTCACGTGTCAATTAGAACGTCATATCACAGCAAAATTACGTCATACATTTTTAAAATCCGCCATCCTGGATCCGCCATCTTGGATTCAGAAAATCTCCAAATTTGATTTTAAAAAAATCAAAAAAAGTACAAGGATACAAAAAACTATAAAGATTTTGGAAGAAACCCTTCGTAAAAATCTCATGAAGACTGAGAAATAAGCTGAAAAACACCAAATTTGGGTAAAAAGACTTGTCAAAACTTGTTTGTCGTGGAAACTTCAAGTCACGTAATCAAACAATGGACAAACCAAAATGTTCCCAGATAATTTAAGGAAAAGTCACAAAGTTTGGCCATAACTGCTTGAATGATCTTTAAGTAAGATCAATAGCCCTTAGCTTTGTAATCAATAACTTCGAACTCTATAAGCGAACATTAGGTTGATAAGCACGAAAGAAGCTTAGGTGTCGCCCGAGGCGTAGTCGAGGAAGACTCTAGCTTCTTGACTGCTTAGCAAACCTTCCAAGTACACTATAACTCGATAGTGTACGCTGCTACGTTTACCATTTCTTTTATAGCACAACAAATGCTGCTTGCATTTTTGAATCGCGCGAAAAATATTAATTCGTCTGGCGTCCTCACTGGCTTAAAGTTCATTGACCATCAGTAACAATGATTAGCCATTTCTCAGCTTTTAATCATCAGCTACCTAAGCCTTGTTTTTAAACTGCGGAAAAACATTGATAAAAATACGAGCGGACAAGGTTTTGAAGTTCTTTTTAAATAACTTCAAATTTTTAAAGTTATTTTTAAAAATGCCGTGGCAACAAACATGTATGGATCTGTCAGAAGCGAGAATGAATCGAACAAAATTTCAGCTTAACCCTATTCTGCCTGGGCTTTTTTTTCGTTCGTGAGCCTGGGGGAGGGGGGGGGCAGATAGTGCCCCCCCCCCCCCCTATGTATCTCGAAAGGTATTGACGCTATGAAAATGAAACTTACATGGTGTGTAAAGCATCCCTGTCAATTACGAGGTCATACGCACCATAATGACGTCATACATTAAAATCCGCCATCTTGGATCCTAAATCTTGGATTTCTAAATTGTTCAGAAATGTCAGAAAATCTCCAAATTTGTTTTGAAAAAAATCAAGAAAAATATAAAGATGCTAAAACGGCAAAGATTTTGGAAGGATTTCATTGTAAAATGCAAAATTTTATGAAAACTGAAAATTAAGCTAAAAAAACAACAAATTTGGGTAAAACGATCTGTATCTCGAAAAGTATTTCTGCTATAAAAATGAAACTTATGCGGTGTATAAAGCATTCAAACATGTTTATTTTAGTGACCATCACAAATCAATTATGATATCATATCACGCCAAAATAACGTCATACTTTAAAAATGTCCGCCATCTTGGATCCGTCATCTTGGATTTTTCAATTGTTCAGAAATGTTAGAAAATCACCAAATTTTATTTGAAAACGTCGAAAACAATTCTCATGAATACCAAAATTGGCTAAAACGGCCTGTCAAAACGTGGTAGCCATAGAAACATCAAGTCACGTGATCAATAAATTTACACTCCAAAATGTTCCCAGATAATGTTTAGGAAAAGTCATAAAGTTTGGCCATGATTGCTTGAATGCTCTTTAAATACGATAAATTTGAAGTCAGCGCGGGAACTTTCTGCCCCCCCCCCCCCCCCCTCTCCTGGCAGAATAGGGTTAAATAAACACGGTTTTTTGTAAATATCTGTGTATCTATATTTGAACAGACTCACAAAAAATGGAATTTACTTCTGTTATAAATTCACTGAAATCATTGAACTGCACATCAAAGTTTTCACTGAGCAAAATTAAGATGATTTAAAACCGAGCACATCAATTTCCAAACAAAATAAATTTCGGAAGCTGAGTATTTGAACTAACCTTTATTCCAGTTGAAATTTCTTCTAATAATCCTTTGAATAACTACTCCGAATAACGCTAACCGACTCTACTTACATGTAAATTAATAATAATTTCAGTACTCTCCCGACGACGCTCGACATCCCAGACATCCGTGGACTTCTGTCGTCATTGGCGACAAAAGATTTCATCTGCTTTGCTTCTCGTAGATGTATCCAAGCCTGTTCAGTCGAATTATATTCATGTTGCTTGATTTGTGATAATTTTCTAGTTCAAAATATCCAGTTTAGATGCAGATTTGCCGCTACATGTATGCAGAAAATTGACTGTGAGCCGATACCAGTGAAGCAACAAGCGCAAAACACTATTTGTGACATTTGCCCAGGGTGTACGCTAGATGACGTCACTGGCCAGTGACGTCATCTAGTGTACACCCATGGTCAAATAACACAAATAGTGTACGCTTATTAACCAATGAGAGCGTGCGCTTCGCTGAAGTTGTATTATAACTCACTAACGTTAAACAAGTACAATGTCTTCAATTATTTTGTAGCATGTAGATTTACTTTCATTTTTTTAGAAAATGAACTCCCATACCTTCTCCTGTAACGTACTCTCCTTGGTTGATGCTTCTTTTAAGAAACAGATTAGACTTCAAGAGAGATTCAAAACGTTTCACTCCTTGAAGGAATTTGGGGTTCAGCTTATCCCGGTGTTCACTGATGTCTTGCATTACGTCATCATCGCATGAAGGTGTAGGAAGAGCGTAGCTTTCGAAACCAGAGAAAAAGCTTAAAATGCTTTCGGCGACTTTTTGCTGGTCTTTAGCGTCACTTGTTGAAGCCTTTGAATCTTTGAAAACCTAAAATAAATCAATAAAAACGTTTATATTCTACATACACATGAGGTACCATAACGCTAGAGGCAGCAAGGCCTCTAAATTAATCTAGAGTAATTATATGATTTTTAATGTTTGAGCACTTGCACCAGAGCACGCTTAAGTTATATGATCATCTTACCATATTTTATTCAGCATCTGTATTAGCACGATTAATTTAACATGTATATTGCACTTGCACTAGCACCGCACATCTGCAGTGATGGGCTAGCCCCTTTGTAGATTAACAATTTAGATTTAGAAGGCAGCAAAGAAAACATTCATTCATAAGATATTTGTAAGCCCAGATATATGAGCTGATATTGCAGTTTTATCTTTCAAAGATTATTAGTTTGAAAAAAAAATTAATCCAAGGAATTGCACGCCCAGCGATCAAACATTGTGGTCCCAAATGGCGATCTTGCGAATTTCTTTTCTCATGGCGTAATTTTTGTAGGGAAAAATGAAAACTTTCTTCTTGTTTTCCGCAGGTTTCCTTCGTTAAAATTTGGCAAAGAGGTTATGCTTATCCTGTTTACCATAACGTTTGGTTTTCAGGAAATTTTCAAAAACGATCTGCCTTTACTTAACTCCCATTTTTTTGCCTTTAAAATTCTTATCTAGCCAGATTTTATACACGTATTGCGAAAATTGGTTGTCCAAGTTACAAAAACGTTGACTAGCTTAAAAAGACGGCGAACGCCCTCGTCTAATGATAACGAGGCCAGCTTTTTATTGGGTAACCTCCTGAGATACCCCTCAGGATTTTGGCTGAGATGTGACGTTACAGCAAGCCGATATCTAGAAAACAAACCTTTACCAGGCGACGGCAGTAATTGAAATAAGTTGGAGACGTTATAAGATACACTACCTCGACTTACAAGTTAAATGGAACATTTTTGAGGCCAAAAGTCATTACTTTTGGTTGTAGTTAGGCCTCTAAATAAATAAGTTCACCACTACAAATCAAAAGAGAGTAAACTTTCCTAGCTGGTAAGGTAACCTCGCCTAGCATATAGATAGAGTTCTAACTATAGAACACAACCTGATACCACACAAATACATCTTAAAGGGTTATCCTATTTGCAAATAATTGGGCATAACGTAAGTTAATATATTCAAGGATAAATGGATCATTTCTATCTACCAACATTGCTGAAAAATATTATTAAAGTAGCTGAAACAAACGTAATCGAAAGTAAAACACAAAAGTCAAAGGAATTCTTAATTTGCCTCACCCTTGTTGAAAAGTACTGGTTGAAGTCCCTGCAGTCTGAAGGCAGCTTCTGTGATACATCTCTCAGAAGCCAGAAAAAGAAAGGGAACGTATTTCGGAACAGATCCTGGTCATCACGGCCATCCTTCGATCGGATTCTGATTCGCTGAGACAATTTCACTATAAAACTGATAATTATTAAGGATATTTTGTTCACACTTGGTCACGTCATACGGGATTAGCTTATTGATTATTCAGTACACAAACGTACTAGATTTAGATGCATGGTTGACTTACAAAAGATACTTTAAGTCATTGAGGTCAGTCCTTTTTGGAACCCCCCTTGAGTTGTAAATCAGCACTGACGCCAGTAAAACAATCAGAGTGAAGATCTGGTTATCATTTTGCCCTTCTGCAGTAACAGCATTAATTCCTTCCGAGTCCAAAAGAATCACTCTAAAATCCCGACCGCGTGAATCCTAAATAGGACCAGAGAACAGTACAAATTAGTAAGGAAACTTGTAGCTTGCATTTCTATGATAACGTGTTTTATACTGCAAAGCTAAAGCAGTTTTCTCTTTCTCTTATGCTATTGCTTCAGAAATTTAAGAAAACATATCAAATTGAACGTTTCATTGCGAGAAAGAAAAATAAATTACAATTACATAATAAGAAATGGGAACCTCTACTCCATTTAATAGATCAGTTGCTGTCGTCTCCGGTCCTCGAGTATCAAATATTTTGTTTTTCCTGCAGGTTTTGGTGTCCGTACAGTGTAGCTTTAGTGTGTGTTGTCTAGGCTAATGTATTGTGTAGTGTAGTTTTTTTTAGCGTAGAGTTGCATAGCGCCGTTGTGTCATTTAGTGTAACTCAGTGTTGTAACCTTTTTGTAATTAAGTAATATTTATTTAAAAAATAAAATACAAAAAAAAAAAAACTTGTAGCTTGCATTTCTATGATAACGTGTTTTAGACTACAAAGCTAAAGCAGTTTTTCAATAGTTTAAAATATATATGGAAAATAATCTAGATACGACAATAAATAAATAAATAAATAACATTGAATTTAATTTAATTTTTAACCTTAAACTTTTGAGGCACAATCCACATCCAAATTCCTGTAGTTTCTGGGTCCACCAGATGACCGATGGGGAAGACTTCCATTTGACCAAAAACCTCGCCCATTATGTAAGACTTGCCGTCTCTGCATGGACCAGCAATGGATACGACACACACAGGTTCTAGAATAAGAATAGTGTTGTTGAATGCTATCTCACTCTCAAAGACGCTCTGTGTACATCGAATAAGTACTGATATGATGGACCACATTAAACTATAAGGGATTTACATTGTATACACGTAAAACTACAATCCTGGCCAAAAGTCTTGAGGCACTTTCTTTTTTGTTTTTCTTGTTCTCTAGTGTATTGCCCGTTCCGAAGTTCAAATGGAGACTGGGGACGAGTTTTTAAATTTTGATTTAATTAAAATCATCACAAGAAAGATCACATTAAAATTAGTCGGTTTACCAAGTTTGGGGTTGTTTCGTTGGATTTCAACCATGTAGAAGGCTTTCAAAAATCAGAAAAATTAGAGACTGGATTTGGGGGACATGAATTAGAGACGTTTGTATGGAATTTGGACGACCTTTGACAGCTCACAGCCTGGTTACTATGCAATGTAACATAACCAAACCTGGTAAACTTACTAATTTTCATGCGATCTTTCTGGTGATTGAATTAAATTTTTAATATGACGTAATTTGAACAATTGGTAAACTAGTGCCCAGTCCCTTTTTGAACTTCGGAACGGGCAATTGGTTAGAGAAATCCCATGTTTTCCCCCCTTCAACAGCCCTCATCCTCCGTACAACGCTATGCCCGTGTACGGCTAGATTCCAACATTGCCTGGGGCGGAAGGCTGTGGGGGGTGGGGGGGGGTGGGGGTGGGGGCGAGAAACACAGAGAAATGACAGGAAAAATTCCCATGTTCAAGTGGGCAAGTGGGAAATTGGAAGGAGTGTCTCAAGGACATTTGGCCAAGACTGCAGTAAGGCTCGTTTTCACGAGTTCCACAAAATTGTCTCTTCTTTCCTTTTTCTTTTTTTAGGACAATGGCCAAGAATATCTCTCAAGCTTATCGAAACCGATTTTCAGAACTTACTTCGAAGGAGAATACAAACGCGACATATATTACTAGAGGTGAAGTGCATCAAACGTAAATAATAAATCCCATCTTGTTATATAGCTACCAGTACCTAGCTTGATCATTGGCGAGATAATTTTGGTAACACTCATACTAAAAAACTACAAACCTCAGTAGGCAAATTTTTGTATTTTAATGTTACGATTTATTTCAAGCCTATAAGAACTGTGTTATTACCTTTTATTTCTTGTAACATCTTAACCGCAGCAGGGACTGGATGAAGTGAACATCGGTCATCACTTGTTTTTTGGATTTTTCCTGTTAGTGGATCCCAGCTAACGTTGTTAGGAAGGCAAAGTGGAATCCCTTTTCCTTGGGTTGTTTGAGGTACGTTCTTGTACTGCTGGCAACAATGAAAAGCTCGTATTGAAAAATGCAGGGGGGGGGTGGGGTAGCTACTTCCCATACACTCTACCATGCTCTCATGCACAACTTGCAAAGCAATCATCACAATTTTAGCCAGCGGATTCATCATCTGCACGTGCGTCGAAGTTGTGTAAAGCCTGATGTTTGTCCATGGAAGAAAGCCGATCATTTCGGTATGTGAACAGCTTTAAGGTAATGAGTTTAAGTGATCGTTAAATTGTATTCACTGCAAAAACTGCCGATGGAAAAAAATTCCTTCGTACAGTCCGTTTGACATTCGTGCCGTGTAGCACAAGGTTGTTGATTTTCAAGGAACCGCCGGCGGGCGGCTTCGAGCGGTTGTTGTTGTAGATTTTTTGACACAAGAAAACTATATTACGGTCAAACTAACGACAGAATCAGTTAGAGAAAATAGTAAGCTACTCTTTTATCCTAAAATTTGGACTATTTCGCTCCTGATTTCGCTCCAAATGAATTTGTAAATAAATACCGTTGTGTTTTAATTTACCGGAGTTCACAGGGTCAGTGAACGAGCTCGCCAAGCTTATTGTTGTTTTCAAACTTGGTTTGAGACCAAGGTGTCTGGTTTAAAACCTCGTTTAGCTTCACGATCATGAACCTGTCTACTTATATTCTGATTATATACTTAGAATTTGTGTTCGGAAGGCGAATTTTCCATTCTTGTAATATAATAAGCTTAAGTTTCGCGCCGCTGCTTTTGTGGCTCGAAAATATCCGTCACGTATTCTCGGTTTTCACTGCCACGCCATAAATAAAAAAAATCGCAACCGTTCAATGAATGAAGTCAAGGAATTGACATGTCATAGATAATGAATAAATAAGGAATCAGTCCAAGTCTCAGGTCTGTGAGGTATTCCGTACTCGAGTTATTTGTCAAAATGTTCCACACAAATTTATAGAGCTCAGTATGGAAACGCCATGTTGGAGTCCCTCTGAGGGGTTCCAACATGGCCGCCGGAAATAAGAAAAAACATCTGGAGTTCACTTTTCCCAGAAAGGAGGTTTGTTTTCTCTTGTGAACTTTCGAATATTTAGACAAATATTTCTGCTTAAACTTAAATTGTTTAGAATGCTGAAAATCACCCGAAGATCAGGTTTTAGATACGAAACAGTTTTGTCACGGCCGTCCTGCTGATGTCACGTACGATGAAAACTCGGAAATTTAAACCGTTCTATTTTCAAAAGGAAGCATGAGATCGAGCTAAGAAATTGTGAAAAGATATATATTTAGGTAATCTTTCCTTGAAGGAAGGTAAAAATTCTGTAGGCCTCGCGGTTTTGAATTTTAGAATTGATGACGTCACGTGAAAACCAAGAATACATGTTCATCTCATGAATTCGAAGTTGTACAGAATAAAAACAAACGTTCCATACAAATAGCCTGTTTCACTTTTAACATAATCTCGCCGTATAAACCAGCAGAAAGCAAGGCTGTTCCATTTTTAACCAAGCTCGATTTGCCCCTTCGATCCCCTGGTTAGTAATCATTGTTCACCTTGACAAAACGACCTCAAAGACCCACCCTCCCTGCGGTATTGTTGTAACCGTATAGTCACGTGACCAGCCGCAACCAGGGTCTCTCTCCTCAACGACAAGGGAGGAAAAGGAGAGAGAGCCTGGGATCGAGGTTGTTACTGTTTGAGTGATTTTGAGGCTAAATATTTTCAAGTCGAGGATTTTGATTTCCATAGTTGACCGGCGAGCGCGAGGAAATCTGGCAGTCGTGGCAGACGCTTTGATTCGTTCAGCGATTTTGGCCTGGCTTCCTGTAGGGAAAATGTCTTCAATAAAATGTAGACAAAGGTAAATTGTTTATTTGAGCGTTAGTCTGTACTTTATTTTCGAAAACGTAGCAGTTTCTTAGCAGTTTAACTTTTGGAAAACTTCAATCGCACTCGCAATTGCACTCGCAATCACATTCGATTCAGTAAGGAGAATTTCGCTATTGAGAATGTTGAGCCGCGTATAAAAGTTGTCGTAACATAGCTCCTTTGAAATTTTATCCTGTAGCAATTTCATAAAAGGAATAAAACCTCCGTTCCTATGTCTTTATACTCTGATAAAGATCATAGCCACGTCATTTCGCTCCCGAGATGGCTGAGAGTACCCTCGCCTGCGGCTCGGGTTCTCTCTACGCCATCGAGGGAGCGAAATGACGTAGCTATGATCTTTATCAGAGTATAAAGACATAGGAACGGAGGTTTTATTCCTTACATATTATATATTATATATATTGGCTATTTTACAACTTTTCTGCATGATAATAAAAGACATCCAACTGAAAGGCTGCTTTCTACTAATAGAAAAAGGGTCTCTTTTGTACGATGTTTCATTGTAGAAGCAAATTATATTGACTAAGCTATTGAAACTCAAAAACGATATATTACTGACCTCCATAGCTGTCTTGTTATTTCTTATACACTTAAAAACACCCAAAGAAACGTCAACTTTGAGGTCCAAGAGATAATTCGCAGTCTTTTGCAGTGAAGATTTTTCTCTCTACTATTCTTGCTGTCTGACAGAATGAAAACAAAATATGTGGAAAATAATAATCATTCTTATTCTGACTGAATTAATTATTATACTTAGCATTGCATACATTCATTGACATATATATTTGAGTGGATTTGAAAAAAACATGGTCGTAGGTTGTTACAACAACAACAAACTTTATTCTACTCCAGAGCCTACAATAAGTATTTACAATTTTGAATAAAAAAATAATAGGGGTACTGGTTACCCTTAAAGTTAAAAATGCCAGGCAGCCAGTTAATAGAAAATATATTTTACATGTTTAGGTCGGGCACACAAACAAACAAAGACACACACACACGCGCAAAAATAGGAGTAAACAACTGAGTTAACCCTATCCTGCCTGGGCATTTTTTTCGTTCGTGAGCCTGGGACGGGGGGGGGGGCAGATAGTGCCCCTCCTATGTATCTCGAAAAGTATTGACGCTATGAAAATGAAACTTACATGGTGTGTAAAGCATCCAAAAATCTTCATTTTAGTGGCAGTCACGTGTCAATTATGACGTCATACACGTCATAATGACGTCATACATTTAAAAAAATCTGCCATCTTGGTCCTTGGATCCTAAATCTTGGACTTCTAAATTGTTCAGAAATGTCAGAAAATCTCCAAATTTGTTTTGAAAAAATCAAGAAAAATATAAAGATGTTAAAACGGCAAAGATTTTGGAAGGATTTCATCGTAAAAGGCAAAACTTTTATGAAAACTGAAAATTAAGCTAAAAAATCAACAAATTTGGGTAAAACGATCTGTATCTCAAAAAGTATTTGTGCTATAAAAATGAAACTTATGTGGTGTATAAAGCATTCAGACATGTTTATTTTAGTGGCAATTACGAATGAATTATGATATCATATCACGCCAAAATAACGTCATACTTTAAATATGTCCGCCATCTTGGATCCGCCATCTTGGATTTTTAAATTGTTCAGAAATGTCAGAAAATCACCAAATTTGATTTGAAAAAATCGAAAACAATATAAGGATGCAAAAATTGCAAAGATTTTGGAAGAAACTCTTCGTAAAAAGCGAAAATATCATGAAAACGGCAATTTAAGCTGAAAATACCAAATTTGGCTAAAACGGCCTGTCAAAACGTGGTTGCCATGGAAACACCAAGTCACGTGATCAAAAAATTGACACACCAAAATGTTCCCAGATAATTTTTAGGAAAAGTCATAAAGTTTGGCTATGATTGCTTGAATGCTCTTTAAGTACGATAAATTTGAAGTCAGCGCGGGCACTTTCTGCCCCCCCCCCCCCCCCCCCCCACCCCCAAGGCAGAATAGGGTTAAGCTAACTACCAGTAGACTAATTATTGATTGGTTTCCCGGAAGATATTAGTCAGGTTTTCGCTTGAGTGCGGCCGATAGCTAGTCCAGCCATTCAAAATTGAGGGAGGTTGCCGTCATGGCTTGCCCTGTGACGTACCTCTGAGGCGTGGCTTCAGTTAGCGGACTTTATGTTTTTGTTGTCCGAATTAGGACTTTCTCGCCCCCAGTAGTCCACAGTGACTTCTCTGAGCAGGGATTAGCTTCCCTGCAGAGATCGGTCAGTCCTGCAGTTGCGTAGGCCGTGTTTGAAAGTCATGTGTCAATCTGGAGGGCCGGGCTGGGGGCTGGGTGGGAAATTGAAGCGGTTAGAGAGCATTTTAGTTCATACGGCTACGTTCTTGCAACTCCGGTGAGATATACAGGAAGAACTAAGGATGATTTTCAAAGCAGGTTTCCCATAAATGTCTCCATAGACCGTAACCTGAGTATCAGGCGAATTTTTCCGCGCTCTCTTTTACTCTTCGTCTTTACGTGGTCGCGCTGAAAAATTAAGCCTGACACAATTCCTTAACGAGATGCCTTCCGCCCCCTTTTCGTGATGAATTGACATTGATTGACATAAACTTCTAAATAGCCAATCAAAATTACTTCCGATACGCGACACTCGCGCGAACGCGTGGAACGAAACAGCTTTGGACGCCATTTTTGTTGTGAATGTTTCGAGAGGAAACGTTTGAAATCAAATCTTTCAATTTTCCCTGAATTTATATCTACATGGGAGATCTTGCCATTGAAAGAAGGAAGGACTATTAAATATTATGTGAGTAAACAGCACGGCAAGCGAAGAAATAGTAAGCTTATCTTCGATCGATCGATCGATCGATCGATCGAACCTACTCTGTGGCCGATGCGATCGACTACAAGCATGCGCTTCATTTTCTTTAGCAACTAATAAATAGATTGATGTGATTTTATTGTTAGATCATTGACTTGTACCAGAAGCTTATCACCTAGAAGCGTGTAACTTCTCTTTATATGTTTGGAACAATGCGTGGGTTTTTTCCCGACCAATCAGAATCGCTGAATCAATTTTGCCCTTATATGGAAACTAGGATTTTCGCGCTCCTCGCGGCTCCTCGCGAGAACTACATCTGTAATGGCGGCTTCGCGAGGAAACTTTTCGCCCGAAGAAAATATTATGACATTTGTAATGCTGGGAAAGCGCTAAGTGTCGAAGTATTATTTGGAAGAGTTCCCGGTGAGTTGACAGAAACCTTGAAGGTCTATTTCGACTTGTCCCAATGAGTTTGAATCGGTGAAATGCATGTAAGCTTAAGCTTGTTGTGAAATTATAGGGAAAGTGACAATTTTTTCGATTTATTTAAAAGTTCTCTCGGGATACTCTAAATACGCTGTGCTTCAGGATTTCTTTGATTTTATATTTTCGGAAAGAAAAAGACCCGCATGTGGTACAGTATGTGTGCCTAAAACCGGCGTACCCTAAAACCGGCGTATTTACAAAAATGATGTAATTTTCCTTTGTAAATAAAATACGACGAAAAACGAAGATGTCTGATGATTTATTGATCAGTCCTCTTTCTCAAGACGAATTTGTGGCTCTTCAGGTGTTGTCGAAGGCGTGAAATTCAAGTCTGTTGACAGGTAGGTAAATTTGTCTTCTTAAAAATTCGCCGTTCACGGCGCCTCAAATTACACGGTTTTATTTATAAAATTTGTAAGCGGATAATGTGCAATAGCGAAAGCTGATTTTTGGTAGAAGAAATGTCAAAAGAATAAGCTTTCTGCCGGTGTAAATGATTTTGCTTCTTGCATTGCATTTCTTGGTAAAGCGAGTACGTCTAAAAATATTCAGCAATGTTCGCATGGTGTTCCTAAAACCGGCGTACCGAACGCTTCAAAAAGCAGACAAGTGAAGCCAAGGGCTGATTAAAAGAAAATAGTCTATTTTTTTTTACCCAAATAGTCCCTGCTCATTTCTTTATACAAGAAGGATTATAATAGAACCAAGTAGCCGCTTTAAATCAAATAATAATTGTAACCTTGTAAGTTGCACCAGACCCTAGCCTCTCGTCACGCAATCTACCCCGGCTCCTTCGAGCCTGAACATAACAGGGTTTACATCATCCTCTAAAAGCCTTCTGGATACTTTTTTTACTTTTATTTGTAAGAAATGAAAGGAACAGGTGAAATATTACTTAACTTCGCATTTTTTTCAAATTCTCGGTATTTTGTGGTTACTTTTGGTGTGACTTACACATACGCCGGTTTTAGGGCCACTACGCCGGTTCTAGGGCCCGCGATCAAGTCCACTATTTTGCGAATTACAAGAAAACTAGTGAATTATAGCAGTTAAAATGTTGAGACGTGTTAATGAAACGTAAAAACTACATGCAGGGAAAATTTGGGCTCACCAACGTTCTTTTGAGGTAAGATATACCGAATAATGTATTTTTACGCCGGTTTTAGGCACACATACTGTACGAGTTGAGGAGCTAGCCAGCTAGCCGGGATATGTGAGATACAGTAGAGGAAATGCAATCGCCGGGTAAGGATCTTGTGTTATGTTTTTGATCGCTGTCAACAGTTGTTGATTTCAAAGAACCGCAAGTAAATCTTTTTGCAGATTTTTTGAGCAAGACGACATTATTACAGTCAAAATAACGGCAGTATCAATCGAGGAAACAAGAAAACTACTCCTTTATCCGAAAATTATGAGTATTTTTTGTAAATATGTTTTGGTGTTTACTTAGCGTGTTTGTCGACAGAAATAGCGTGCGGTAATTGTGGTTGTTTTCAAGTTCTCTTGTAGATTTTATCCGGAAAAATATAATTTTAAAACTTACAGTCAAAGTAGCGACTGTATTGCTTTAACAAAATAGAAAGCTATTCAGTGACCTAAAAATGTGGAGTATTTCACTGCAAACGAATTTGTAAAAAGGTGTCGTTGTGTTTTAAACGAGTTCTAGATCGATCTAACGCGCGGATGATAAGCTTAATTATTATTGTTGTTTACAAGTTTGGTTTATATGTAAAGAACAAGGTTTGAGAGCCGACAACCTCTTAAGCTTGAAATGGGTTGTTTAACCTGTCTAGTTAGTGTACAACTGAATCATATAAGTCGATGATTCATTTATTTCACGAGCTTATAGCTGAGGATTTGTGTTCGCAAGGCTTTCTTTCGCTGTCAAACTGAGTTATTAATTTCAAAACAACCGCTTCCAGTAGCTATAAGACTTTTCCCAACAAGAAAACAACCGTTATTTCGATCAAACTATCGACAGTATCGCTTCAGAAAAACCAGATAGCTTTCCTTATCCAAAAATGTGGGGTTTTTTTCTCATGGGTAACGATTGTACAATTTTTTTGTGCTAAGTTTTTGAGATTGTTGTCGAACACGCGGAGAAGAAATTGCATTTTTTCATGCATTTGCTTGCGCTTTGAGAGCAGTTCTTCCGACCCAAAAACCACCTTTAACACTTTAAAAGGTTGATTAACATATACTAATATTAACGTTTTACCGATTTGTCTTTTATTTAGCCGTATTTAGTGAGCTTGTCGCTTTAAATTTGTCTTGTGACAAGCGAATTTTCCACTCGTAATTTTTCGAAATGTTGTGGCTAGAAAATATCGTATCATGAAGTTGTAGTACACAATAAAACACTTGCTTTTTAAACTGTGGTGTTGATGTTTGATATTTTTTGCTAGAAAAGATGTAATGAGTATGTATACTTTATTAAAGCTGGTTGATTCTCAGAATTGCAGACAAGATTCCCGGAAAATCGTCTACGCAGTACGCACTTTTACGCGCCTCGACGAATAAAAATATTCCCGGAAAAAATCCCGCGCGCGAACACGCGCGTTAAACCGCATCTGCCATTCCATATAAGGAAGTTAATTTTGATTGGTCGGGAAAAAACCCACGCATTGAATCGAACTTATACGCTTCTAGGTGATAAGCTTCTGCTTGTACTGAATGGACAAACTTTTTTGCGCCCGGATTTTGCGATGACATAATTCAGATTCTTGTCTGACATAATTTTTATACCCAGAGGCATGAACTTTATGGATGAGGGTTGGCAGGATCGGACACTGCTAATGATTTAAAACAAAAATAACTTAATATGTAGCCTGCGAGCAGGCTCTCGTACGCGCGATGAGCGCGGAGCGCGATCGTCATCCTTAGTATTGCGTGACGTTCGAGCGCGGAGCGCGAGGGCGTGGGCCGAAACGAGAGCCTGCACGTAAGGCCCGGTTTCTCGAATGTCCTGCGTTCGTCCACGAACGCAGCATTCTGATTGGTCCAAAATGACAGATCCAATTATTGTGTCAAAAACCAGGGAAACCATGGTCGACGGAAAAGATAGTCGGTTCAATTATTGTTTTGTTCAAGAGTGTTTCGCAAGCTTTTGATCAATTCTGAACCTGTCAATTGTAAAGTCAATTGTATTATTGAAGGGAGAGACGTTTTCGCTTTTAAAAATAGTCGATGTTCTGTGATCGATTCCACATATGTTTATTTTACATAACTGAAAACGCGTATTTAAAAAGCTCATTACACGGACGTTTGCTCACATTAAAATATTTAAAATATTGGAAGCGCTTTACTTTCAAGTGAACAATACTTTGGAAACCCTACCTCGCCGTAGTTCTTTATGGTTCCGGCGCTTGTAATTGGAAAAGTATTATTATTTTGTCCTCTCGCTCTGTTTGTCGTGACACTTTCCTGCTGGAAAGAATTTGATCCTGTTGATCTGATGTCGCCGACAGAAGTTTGCATTTGGCTCTGGTTTCGCTCAGTAATATTGCCATTTTCCACCTTCGCTATATCACAGCTAGTTGAGTTTTCATCATCACAAGTTCCTGATTTTTTGACAAACGGGTTTATACAATCACGCTCTGACAAACTCTCTCGCACATCGCACAACAATCGCTCGCTGTGTTTACCGTTTTCTTGCCGCGCTACCATGCAGCGCATGCAGGCTATCTTGTACCTTCACTGCTCGCGCAAAACCCAAATAAGAGAGCTTTTGCCACTCCGTCTATGAAAATATCTGGTCCGAAAATACTTTTTCTCGTATCTATGTGTAATGTTTGTTTACATCTTCCTCCAATTCTATTGGTTGGTTATTTCACAAATGAAGCGTAATGAGTTGTCACCAAGTTGACACCTCGCTAGGGGCGGCATTCGAGAAACCGGGCCTTACTTGCAGGCTCTCATTTCGGCCCACGCCCTCGCGCTCCGCGCTCGAACGTCACGCAATACTACGGATGACGATCGCGCTCCGCGCTCATCGCGCGTACGAGAGCCTGCTCGCAGGCTACTTAATATGCAGTTGTAGAGCTACTCTTGCATGGTTGCTTCAGGTCGGGAAAAAGCCAGCAATTTTTTTTGTCATGGTATCTGGGAAAATTCGGAGAATTTAATATCTGGTCAGATAATTCTTAATTTCTCAGGCAGGTAGACAGGAGGTTGCTACATGTTTTGATGATGAGTATTGTTGATGCAGAAGACTGTCATCTTATTATGGTCAAAAAAAATATTTTGTGGAAAAGAAATGAAAGCAAATTGCACATGTCATCAGCTTGCCCCTGGGGTAGACCCCCGGGACAACCAGGGGAATTGTAAACTTAGTTAATCTTGACCCAGTGGTAGGGGATGTTTCTCAACAAAAATGCCCCCTGATATCCACCTATATATAAGGGGTAATAGAGAGGGATTTGTCTCAGTGATTCAAGACCGCAGGCGATAGTCTGGGATCTTTTTAAAATTTTATTTGTAAATCAAACAGAATAACATCTTGAGACAGCTGATTTACATTGATATGTCATCACTATTTCAGTGAAAGTCATAGTAAGATTTTCATCTGATATATACCGGTAATATGTCCCGGATCACAGACTCGTTGTTGTCCATGATTTTACAAACTTGTGAATTCCCCCACCCTATTCATTGAACTTAAAACATCATGGACACTTTCCATTCAACCCAAAATTCCATAAAAAAGTTGCAGAAATTTGGGTATACCTCTTAAGCTTGTCCGAACATTCAGGAATTTCAAACTGGAATTTTGTTCAAATGGAATGCACATATAAGTATAGTATTTTCCCCAACCCAGGGGCAATCAATCAAATCCATCTCCTTCTATTCCCCAACAAATCTAGCTTGTTACAGGCATTCGGATAATTGGGAGCGGCGAGGGGATTGGCCCCACTCTTCACGCTCTTGCGCCTACTCATATCGCCTCTCCTCGTCTGAATGCCTGGAACAGGCTACAACATATCGCCCTGGTTGTCCCGGGGGTTGACCCCAGTGCCTAGCCGATGAATTTATAATTTCATATTGAAATTTATTATGTTGGTTGATTTTCATCTGATCAGTGGTCTTATTAATATAATCAGTGAAAAGTCCAGCAACCACGTTTTGATAAATTTCAGGTCGTTTAATAATTCGGTTTATTATATAGACACGAGTGTTTTACTGGAAAATAGACCACTCGTAAAATTCATACGAAACTACATCCGGGACCCGAGTGACGTATTTTCCATATCCTCACTAGTGAGGATATCGATGACGTCTTTTCCCGCTTTTGCATGGCTTTTTGTGCAAAGCTGCCAAACTCCGGTTGAAAAATGGCGAGCGATAGATTCGTGAAATTCACTGAAGCCGACATGAAATCGTTCACTGAGGAGTAGGAAAATGTTAACACGAAGAAGAAAACTTAATATGACTTAAAATTATTCAAGGAGTTCCTTGCAAGTGAAGACGAAAGGAGATAAATTCGGAAAGTCCAGCCACTGAGCTGCAAGAGTTCGCGATAAAGTTTGTGCTTTTGTCTTTTGTCTATATAATAAAAAGAAAATTACACGGTGGCTTGAAGATATGAATTTTATTTTCTCGTGGTAAAAACAATATTTTACGAACGAGCGCGCTCGTTCGTAAAATATTGTTTTTACCACTCGAAAATAAAATTCATATCTTCAAGCCGCCGTGTAATATCCTCTATTTATACAATTTACAATGTATACAACACCACTGTCGAGAAATAAGGATTTTTCAAGGCAGTATAGCCATAACTTTGTGCAACTTGATATATCCTTTACTTTATTATTGTAGAAATATCGAGGTTTTTTTCTATCCAATTTTGCTATATAAGTCGTTCTACACTGTACGTTTCAAAATCTTAATAAGCTTATATACATTCAATGAAAAATTTTACTTAAGCAAGCTTATGTCTTTGAATACTACTAAGTATATTAAACTCGCAGAAACAAATAAGCTTAATTCACTTCATTAAAATATACAATATTCTCGTACTGCTTACTGTCCTTTGTCCTAAGTAGCGGCTTCCATCCACGAAACAAGGGTCAAATACAGAGGCTGTCATTTAGAAGTTTAAGCATTTAAACTGGGGTTAATGAGCTCTGTGGTCTATGCCAAACTATTATCGGTCTTGTCACTGGCCGAGTTATCTCGCTGCAGTTAGTCATTGAACAATAGTCTGGGGGTCAATGTCTAACACAAAGTAATTGTTTTTCTGTCTGGAAACTTATGGCAAAGCTCCCAGTGATTTTACACTCACGCTCTCATGTGATCTCGGCGTGATTTGCCCCTCCCCAACTCCCTGCCAATCCTTAGTAAAATCCCTTTGATTCTGCTTAAACTTTTTCAGCCCCAATATCAACAGTCAAATTCTCCCCACTGGCCTCCTCCCACTCGCTGTCACTAGTTGGGTGACTACCTTATTTCCCTTTCCACATTACAAGACCAATTGATTAGCTGCTGTTACACATTTGGGGCTTAAAAGGTTAACCATTCAAACTTTACTCTACTGTTTACTTACTTAATTAATTCATTAGAATGTTATACAGGCAATATCAAAAAAATTATTGCAAGCGGCAGACCTCCCATTACCTTACGGTGGTCTGTTTTCTCTCTTACTGTGGGGTAATTGTGTTTCCCCCCTACTCCCCCTTTTCCTGGCAAGCAGTGGGTTCACACAATTGTGGCAGGGAAGTGCACCCGTAGGCCGCACTTCGCCCCACAGCAAGTGCTATGGCCATGGAAATAGGTCCGGTTTTCCAGGATGGTACCATCGTACCATCTGACCTATTGTCCTCCCAGAAAGGCACCCCTCTTCTGGTCCGGCCTATGTTACACTCTAATATAGGTTCCCCTAGAGACACCGCTACTCTAGGGGATCTCCCCTAGAGACACCGCTACTCTAGGGGAGACAGGCTCTGTCTTCCCTGCCACCCAAGTTTTGCCACCACAATCAGTATCTCTCTTTGTTTTTCTTGTGTCTACCTAGCACAGGTGGGGTGGGGCCTAACATCAGTTTTCAGCCAAGGGGGGAGGTGACGAGTGCTGTCAAGCTTTCCCCCTTCCCCATGTAGGTGGGGGTTTTTAATCCCCTTAAAGTATGGAACAGCAGGGACTCATTAATTAGAAGTTTAAGCATTTAAACTGGGGTTAATGAGCTCTGTGGTCTATGCCAAACTATTATCGGCCTTGTCACTGGCCGAGTTATCTCGCTGCAGTTAGTCATTGAACAATAGTCTGGGGGTCAATGTCTAACACAAAGTAATTGTTTTTCTGTCTGGAAACTTATGGCAAAGCTCCCAGTCATTTTACACTCACGCTCTCATGTGATCTCGGCGTGATTTGCCCCTCCCCAACTCCCTGCCAATCCTTAGTAAAATCCCTTTGATTCTGCTTAAACTTTTTCAGCCCCAATATCAACAGTCAAATTCTCCCCACTGGCCTCCTCCCACTCGCTGTCACTAGTTGGGTGACTACCTTATTTCCCTTTCCACATTACAAGACCAATTGATTAGCTGCTGTTACACATTTGGGGCTTAAAAGGTTAACCATTCAAACTTTACTCTACTGTTTACTTACTTAATTAATTCATTAGAATGTTATACAGGCAATATCAAAAAAATTATTGCAAGCGGCAGACCTCCCATTACCTTACGGTGGTCTGTTTTCTCTCTTACTGTGGGGTAATTGTGTTTCCCCCCTACTCCCCCTTTTCCTGGCAAGCAGTGGGTTCACACAATTGTGGCAGGGAAGTGCACCCGTAGGCCGCACTTCGCCCCACAGCAAGTGCTATGGCCATGGAAATAGGTCCGGTTTTCCAGGATGGTACCATCGTACCATCTGACCTATTGTCCTCCCAGAAAGGCACCCCTCTTCTGGTCCGGCCTATGTTACACTCTAATATAGGTTCCCCTAGAGACACCGCTACTCTAGGGGATCTCCCCTAGAGACACCGCTACTCTAGGGGAGACAGGCTCTGTCTTCCCTGCCACCCAAGTTTTGCCACCACAATCAGTATCTCTCTTTGTTTTTCTTGTGTCTACCTAGCACAGGTGGGGTGGGGCCTAACATCAGTTTTCAGCCAAGGGGGGAGGTGACGAGTGCTGTCAAGCTTTCCCCCTTCCCCATGTAGGTGGGGGTTTTTAATCCCCTTAAAGTATGGAACAGCAGGGACTCATTAATTAGAAGTTTAAGCATTTAAACTGGGGTTAATGAGCTCTGTGGTCTATGCCAAACTATTATCGGCCTTGTCACTGGCCGAGTTATCTCGCTGCAGTTAGTCATTGAACAATAGTCTGGGGGTCAATGTCTAACACAAAGTAATTGTTTTTCTGTCTGGAAACTTATGGCAAAGCTCCCAGTCATTTTACACTCACGCTCTCATGTGATCTCGGCGTGATTTGCCCCTCCCCAACTCCCTGCCAATCCTTAGTAAAATCCCTTTGATTTCTGAGCATGTCTCAATTGTGAGCTACTCTTCAAGCTAAGGTGTTCTCTGCTTTCCCACCCTCCCTCCCTGTATTGGAAGCTTTGTCGTCTGCCATCTTCTACACGATTTAGTTGTAATTACACTTCATATGAAAGCGGACTGCTTTCGCTCGAATGTCTTGTTTACCTACTTTAATAACTTTTTTTATTTCTCTCTGTCATTAGTACATTATAGCTGCTTAGTCAATAAAGGTAGTTGGTGGCAGGGAAGTGCACCCGTAGGCCGCACTTCGCCCCACAGCAAGTGCTATGGCCATGGAAATAGGTCCGGTTTTCCAGGATGGTACCATCGTACCATCTGACCTATTGTCCTCCCAGAAGGGCACCCCTCTTCTGGTCCGGCCTATGTTACACTCTAACATAGGTTCTCCTAGAGACACCGCTACTCTAGGGGATCTCCCCTAGAGACACCGCTACTCTAGGGGGAGACAGGCTCTGTCTTCCCTGCCACCCAAGTTTTGCCACCACAATCAGTATCTCTCTTTGTTTTTCTTGTGTCTACCTAGCACAGGTGGGGTGGGGCCTAACATCAGTTTTCAGCCAAGGGGGGAGGTGACGAATGCTGTCAAGCTTTCCCCCTTCCCCATGTAGGTGGGGGTTTTTAATCCCCTTAACGTATGGAACAGCAGGGACTCATTAAGTACATGTAAAGCACCCAAAACCAAATAACAGACAGCTAGATGTATAGGTAATAGCTGACATACAAGCTTAGCTGTATTCTTCGGAAATTCAAAGTCTTCCAGTCGTTCGTGGACTGAAAATCCAACGTAACCTCGTAACTGTAAGCCTTGTTAACTTCCCAAAATACTCAAAAACCGAAAAAAAAATCCTGAAAAGGTTGATTTCACCGACCTTTGATGAAAAAAGTTGAACAAGAACACAAGAAATGCCTATTTCCAACGTGGCGGATTTCGCTTGACTCTCCACGAAACGCGCAGTTGCTTTTACTTCCGGCGGAGCTCTATTGTTGAATCAGCCAATCAGATTCATTAGATCACGTCCAAAATCTGGACGTGATCTGTAATTGGCCGACAATCTGTAGAAGAATTGTATCAGGCCCATTTTTAGCGTGACATCCGTAAAGAGAATGTAAGGAGCGCGAAAAATTGGCCTGATCGCAGGTTACATAGACCGCGGATGTAGATCCCTACCCTGGATGGAGATGGCATCAGAAGTCGAGTTAAGCCTGCGTAGCAGTCGTTTCCTTTTCGAGAGCGCGGGAGGCCGGCGCGAAAAAGTGAAAAGAGCAAAGACTCAGCAAAAGAAAGCTTTTTTTCGCTTATAAATATATATTTTCGCATATAAGTGCAAGCAACATACGCAGACGCAGTAACATGTTGATTTGTCCTATAAACAAAAGGCACTGATGATCAACGCGTTACTGCGTCTACGTATGTTACTTGCGCTTGAATGTGCTTGCGTCGCTGGTCGATTTTAGTCTTGACTCCGATTCCTTTGAAAACAAGTTCAGCTAATAGTGTTTTATTTTCCGTCACTGATGGAACAAATCGAGAAAACTATATTTTAAAGTCTTACCTTCTTCTGGCCGGCAAAGTCAGAAGACTTCAAGCTGCCCTTTGCAATCGAAAAACTCAACTCTGTGAACTCTTCCTTCCGGCTAGCTGCAATCAAAATGAGCGTCTTGTTGACACTTTAAATTGCCCAGCCTTTGAAACAGCGCCCAGCCTACGGTGACGTGAATCAGTGCTGGTTTATGCTAGTGAATCGAGGCAATCAAGTAATAATAATTCAAGTTAGTTTACTTTTAAAAGTAATGGAAGTAGAGGAATTGAGGTGGAGAATCAATCTGTTGTTAAATGCCACTCGTACTCGTTATGTTTGTCTCCAGCGTTTGGGATTGATTTCAACATTCTTTGAAGACTGGACTCATGACCTTTTCTGGGAAATGTTGTTTATCAATGGCGTGGATTTTCGAGAAGAATGCTGCCCTTCATTTTATTTTCGAGATCAGCTATAATAATTTTTTGGCATGAGATCTTATACTGTAAAGGTAATGAATTAAGGCATCAGTATACCCCAATTGACTATCATGCGTTGGCGCTGTTTTACTGTCGGACGTTTAACAAAAACCCAAATAAAGTAAATATTTCCTGAAAGCTTAAGAATTGTAGATTACGAAAATGTATTCATTTGAAGTAAAAATATTAACGTGTTTCGAATATAACGCTCAATTTCAAAAAGTATACCGGTCCACAAATCGAGTTCGTTTCGGTCGGAATTGAACGTGAGAAAGCGAAAAACCGTCGCTACGTGTTCTTGACACGTTTCTCCAAAAAATCGTGTCGGGGAATTTTGATTACTCAGTGTCTGGTTAGCGTTTAACACACAGTAAACTTTCGTGAAAATTCTCACAAGAACTGTGATCGTCTCCCCGACCAGCTGAAGTATCCGACCAAAGGAAAAACACTGATCACTTTCAAGTAATAAATAACATACATGTTAATGATTTTTTCAATGATTTTTAATAGAGCATAATCTGACGTCGCCATGTTTTGTAGTCGAACAAGAGGCGCAAGTCGTACACCGGGGTCGTACATGCATCTAGACAGCAGATACACGACCTTCGATCATTCCACAATTTCTGCTTTGAGTATAACTTAGCATTAAAGCTTTAGAGGAGCTCAGAATAGAGCATAATGATGAAATTGCTATATATATATATATATATATATATATATATATATATATATATGATTGAATTATGAAATAACACGATTCTTGATTGCGCTTTTTTAGTACAACTAGTAAAAGCAAATTGGCCAAATTCTAACCCGACTCTGAGGTTAAAGACAAACTATTAAATTGGTCTAGTTTTAATTTCCTTGCATCCAAGTCTTTGCTGAGAACTAAGACTCAAAGGGAAATTGTATTTGCACTGATTTCGTCCTGTTATTCTCTGAACTAGTTAGAATATGATATGTCGAACGCGTCGTATTGTGTTCGATTCACCACGTCGCCTACACATGTACAACTATGATTAGAAATTGATGCTGATGTAACAAATGTCTTACCTTCTTCTGGCCGGCAAAGTCAGTAGACTTCAAGCTGCCCTTTGCAATCGAAAAACTCAACTCTGTGAACTCTTCCTTCCGGCCGGCTAGCTGCAATCAAAATGAGCGTCTTAATGACATTTTAAATTGTCCAGCCTTTGAAACAGCTCCCGCCTACGGTGATGTGAATCAGTGCTGGTTTATGCTAGTGAATCGAGGCAATCAAGTAATAATAATTCAAGTTAGTTTACTTTTAAAAGTAATGGAAGTAGAGGAATTGAGGTGGAGAATCAATCTTTTTTTAAATGCCACTCGTACTCGTTATGTTTGTCTCCAGCGCTTGGGATTGATTTCAACATTCTTTGAAGACTGGACTCATGACCTTTTCTGGGAAATGTTGTTTATCAATGGCGTGGATTTTCGAGAAGAATGCTGCCCTTCATTTTATTTTCGAGATCAACTATAATAATTTTTTGGTATGAGATCTTATACTGTAAAGGTAATGAATTAGGTATCAGTATACCCCAATTGACTATCATGCGTTGGCGCCGTTTTACTGTCGGACGTTTAACAAAAACCCAAATAAAGTAAATATTTCCTGAAAGCTTAAGAGTTGTAGATTACGAAAATGTATTCATTTGAAGTAAAAATATTAACGTGTTTCGAATATAACGCTCAATTTCAAAAAGTATACCGGTCCACAAATCGAGTTCGTTTCGGTCGGAATTGAACGTGAGAAAGCGAAAAACCGTCGCTACGTGTTCTTTGACACGTTTCTCCAAAAAATCGTGTCGGGGAATTTTGATTACTCAGTGTCTGGTTAGCGTTTAACACACAGTAAACTTTCGTGAAAATTCTCACAAGAACTGTGATCGTCTCCCTGACCAGTTGAAGTATCCGACCAAAGGAAAAACACTGATCACTTTCAAGTAATAAATAACATACATGTTAATGATTTTTTCAATGATTTTTAATAGAGCATAATCTGACGTCGCCATGTTTTGTAGTCGAACAAGAGGCACAAGTCGTACACCGGGGTCGTACATGCATCTAGACAGCAGATACACGACCTTCGATCATTCCATAATTTCTGCTTTGAGTATAACTTAGCATTAAAGCTTTAGAGGAGCTCAGAATAAAGCATAATGATGAAATTGCTATGATTGAATTATGAAATAACACGATTCTTGATTGCGCTTTTTTAGTACAACTAGTAAAAGCAAATTGGCCACCTTCGATATCTCAAAATTCTAACCCGACTCTGAGGTTAAAGACAAACTATTAAATTGGTCTAGTTTTAATTTCCTTGCATCCAAGTCTTTGCTGAGAACTAAGACTCAAAGGGAAATTGTATTTGCACTGATTTCGTCCTGTTATTCTCTGAACTAGTTAGAATATGATATGTCGAACGCGTCGTATTGTGTTCGATTCACCACGTCGCCTACACATGTACAACTATGATTAGAAATTGATGCTGATGTAACAAATGTCTTACCTTCTTCTGGCCGGCAAAGTCAGTAGACTTCAAGCTGCCCTTTGCAATCGAAAAACTCAACTATGTGAACTCTTCCTTCCGGCTAGCTGCAATCAAAATGAGCGTCTTGTTGACACTTTAAATTGCCCAGCCTTTGAAACAGCGCCCAGCCTACTGTGACGTGAATCAGTGCTGGTTATGCTAGTGAATCGAGGCAATCAAGTAATAATAATTCAAGTTAGTTTACTTTAAAAGTAATGGAAGTAGAGGAATTGAGGTGGAGAAACAATCTGTTGTTAAATGCCACTCGTACTCGTTATGTTTGTCTCCAGCGCAGGCGGTGTCGGACACGGTTCACGTGACTACATTCGTCCAATCACGAGTCAGCTGGGCGATACTAGGATAGCGCGTCCTTTTTCGGTGGATTTCTTCTGTTATCGAGCGATTCAGTTCATCATTTAAGGGGATCTGTTAGAGGATTACCTCAGCAAGCTATGGTTCAAGCTATAAGTTCAGGTAAGCATTTTTCGTATCAAATTTGTCAATGAAAACCGAGCTGTCTTGGAAACCTTTGTTTATCATTCGTGTGTAACATGGGTACACATATGGCGTTTCCTTTGCTACTGGTGATCAGTACCTTAGATTATTTTTACACAGAAATGTAGTTGGATAGTTAAGTTTTATGAAAAGGTCGGCGGGCCCAGGCGGGCCCCGCCGTTTTAACGGTCAAAATTGGACTTGAAGTTGTAGCTTTTTTCGTGTTTCGTGACATGTACTTTTGATTTCGCGGGAGTGATCAGCACGAGTTCACACTACTGTCTTCGAGTTATATTCGTTTCTTTTCACATGTTTGATCATGGTTTTTTTCTCCATTTGTTTGATAGGTTTTAGCAGCCTAAACGCTCTTCGTGACAACAGAGGATCATTGCCAAGATGCCAAAATAGGTTGCTATTTCTTCAAATTACTTGTATTGTTATTCAAAACACTGCTCCACTTGGAACCTCTTCCTCCAACTCAGTGTCCAACTTTAGCCAACTTTGATTGTGATTATGTTTATATGTGTTCATAAACTGTTGCTGATAATCTGTGGATAATATCTCTGGAGGCTGAGTTGTGAGAGACTAGCATTTATTAAATCCATTAGATTGTGGAAATGAAAAACCGTCAATAACAAATAGCCTGAGTTCAGATTGAATATATTGAATACACTGTGTACAGCAATGTTTATTTAGTAGCTTGCACTGAGGTTTCAAGTGCTTCAAATAAGCATATATACTTTTCTACAAACTTTGACTGCTCGACAGAAGAAGCTGGGCTCTCAGGATCTCTCAGCCACCTGTAATTTCATCTCCTGTTTTCTTAACCAAAATTTAATTCAGGCACACTTGCATATAGCGCTTTCTGTGTTCCAAGAGTGAAATTGGTGGTCACCTGGCCATTCACAGGGGTGAACACTTTTATTTTGCTGTCCAATCAGACAAGAAATAAAACCACAGGGATAATACCATTATTAGGGTTTGCAGTTTATATATCTTGGATGAGGATCTCATTGGTTTTCCTGTATGGCAGTCAAATTACACCCACTAGGACAGTGCTAAACCACGAAACACCGAAACACCGAAACACCGAAACACCGAAACACCGAAACACCGAAACACCGAAACACCGAAACAGCTATTTTTTTCTTATTTTTTTTTTTAGCGAAACACCGAAACAGCTATTTATTTTTGAATGGTTATATTTTGCTGATATAATTTCCGATGGCAAGCTAAAGCTATGTACAGTTAAGCCCCAGCAAGTTTATATTTGGGAGAAGCGTTGCGCGACGACACAAATAAACGGCGACTGTATGTCACGGCGACTAGTATAGTGAAACATTGGCTATAAACATGAGCTCGCGATCTTAGATAAGTACTCCAAATAAAATAAAGGCTACTACCCAAAAAACTTTAAGGTCGCTTGTAGATCCACCCCTTATACTAGTGATGAGCGAAGAATGAATGTCTTCCTCGCAAGTTCAAGTTGGATTTGTTGACTCTACCGGTAATTAAATCCCGGCAGAATTTGCATTCGGCATACGGACGCAGCAGACGCCCAGTTTAAAGCTTTCCGAAGCTTCTCAGTCAGTAAATTATAACGATCCTCGCAGCGAAAGAACGATCCACTTGGGTACGAATAGGGCAAGCTGTGATGTCTGGTGCGCGGCGAATATTCCGGGAATTTCGGTTGACTTTTCTAAGAAAACGACCGTACATAGCTTTAGCTTGCCATCGGAAATTATATCAGCAAAATATAACCATTAAAAAATAAATAGCTGTTTCGGTGTTTCGCTAAAAATAAAAATAAGAAAAAAATAGCTGTTTCGGTGTTTCGGTGTTTCGGTGTTTCGGTGTTTCGGTGTTTCGGTGTTTCGGTGTTTCGGTGTTTCGGTGTTTCGGTGTTTCGGTGTTTCGTGGTTTAGCACTGTCCCTATTACAGACAGTTTTGTTTGTCCCGACAACACATATTTTCTCTTATATCAGCCCGCTTAATATGGACACCCAGATAATAAGGACACTTTTTCATGTCCTTTTGGTGTCCGTATTAACCGGGTTCCACTGTATTTCCAGAATTTGTTGTTACAGTCACACTTTCTGATTCACACTGTTACTACAAGGGTTTAGTGCAAGTATGACACAAGTTTCTCTAATTAACAATTATTCCATGAGCCCGCGTTGGATATGAGATGATAACATAACCAATGAGGCGCGCTGCGCGCCGAATTGGTTATAATCATTTCATATCCAACAAGGGCGAATGGAATAATTGTTTTATTAAATACTTCACTAACTTTAGGTTAACCTTCGGTATTATACTTTGTAAAAATTTATAAATCGACTGAGTGATTTTTCAGTTCGATCTAAATGAAGCATGATTTGAAAACCGCGCAAAATGTCTGGCGCGGTGTAAGTTGGCAAGTTGAATGAAAAGCCGAGAGCAAGACAGAATGTTCTTCGGAGGGAATCTTCGCTCTGTGTCTTCTAAAGTTTCGTATATTCTGGAAAATTGTGCAAATGATTTAGCTTAAAATGGGGAGATCCGAGATAATTGTGGAGCTGAACATTATATTCATTTTACAAGTTGAACGGAGAGCTGAACAGCAAGGGTTTTACTATTTTTACGGCGAGCAAATCATGCGCGACGACAGAATTAATTGTGTTGAAACGAACTGAGCTGAAATCAAGTTCACTGAAGTAAAGAACATTAAGGAAACCCTCAATATCTACATGGATGGAGAAAAAAAGAGTGATCTTCGAAGGTAATTTCTCTGTGAAGTGATCTTTGATTTTACCTGCCGTCAGCGCTTGACGAACTGCCATTTATTGAATTATTGTGCTGGTTTTAAAAGCTTAGTCCAGCTTTAACTTGTGTTGTAAATAGGTTTTTATTGTTTTGAAGAATTAAGCTTAATTGTGCCGGTTTTCGGCGGATCTTCCCGTAAGCTTAAATTTATTGTTTCAGGCTGCCTTTACTTAGTGCTCGTTCAGTCGCATTTGTGGTACATTTACAGGCATTTCCCATTAAATAATTCGTTCCAAACTTCGTGCATTATTTAATGGACTTGACTTTTGTTTGATTTAGAAGGGCCAAAGTTTTTTACGTAATGATTTTAGCCATCTTTTTCAAATTTCACTCTCGACGAACGAACTACCCTGTTATGAGCTACCATATTTGGCAGAATCCGTGTTATGAGCTGATAACATGGGCGCAAGGAGCCAATCAGAAGGCCAGAAATGCAATAACAGTGATTGAGTATTTAACAATGTGTGATAGCCTGTGAGCTTCACCAGTAATTCATCCACTCATGTGCAAACCTGGCAACATGAGCCTGAGCCTTCTTGTAGGCCATTTTAGTGAAATAACATGGAAAAATGGTCCCTATAAATAAATGACTGAACCCTTGAGCATGAGGACTGCAACAATAATAGAATGTTGCTTTTATAGCCTTATGCTGAAGATGTCACACCTTCATTTTATCCCTCTGTGGATGCTACATCTAAAGGTTGGCACACACGAGGGGACTAGTCGCCTGAGGGACTTTTACAGTGTACGACTAGTCCCGGGCATCAAGTTCCTTTGTGTGAACAACCCTATGACTAGCTTGTTCCACGAATTATGAGTGTATGAATTATGCTTGTACCCTTGTGTGTACTGTTCATGCGATTGGTCCCTGTGACTAGTCACCGGACTGTCCCCCTCATGTGAGACTAGTCCCTTTGTGTGTGTGCAAGTGTGACTAGTCCCCTCGTGTCTGCCAACCTTGAGGATATTGAGAAAGGAGGCCGAAGCACATTTTAATTTAGGTTATATTTGTTCATACAGTACTTGATATGCCAATTTGAAATATTATTGTACCGGCACAAAACTTGCATACACAAAATGACACAAAAATATGACACAACAAAACAAAACAGCACAAAACTTGTGTACAGGGACAGTTAATCTGGATGGCATGTATCCAAAATTGCTGGTCAGGACCTGCTTTTGAGAAGGTACAATGGTTACTAGATAAAACTGCTAAACCTCTGGCACCCAGGGTATATAAATTTTGTTAAAGACCAAGGAAATTCAAAATGGATCCTGGGCAGTGCGAACAATGCATACATGTAGCTTTCTATATTTCATGAAAGACAGAAACTGTCCAATATATTGCAGTGCCATAATTCCAAATCCACACCGAGTGAAGTATACAACTATTATTTAGGTGAAAAGCTTTATTTTCATTGTAAGCTTATACCTTAGTGACTAGACATTGATTCAAATTTATATTTCAGCAAAACATAGTTCAATTCTCGAGATTTAACTCAATTTATTTCCATGCCCGTTCACACAACTAGAAGGAGAAAACTATAGGACAAAATCGGGTTATTTAAAACCTGGTTTCGACAAAAAGCTACAAGATTCGAACATTGAACGATGAACGAACTACGACATCGCCGAAAAGAACTAATCCCGTCGAATATTCATCGCTAAGTCCGTTACTTTGGCACAAATGAAGCAGTTGTAGTCGTGAAGAAAGCCGAGATAAATATATGGGATGAAACAGCGGGCAGATTTCTTCAAGAAACATCGGACCGCGGAGAGCTGAGATGTTTAATGCTCGCCGACGTGTTGCAAATGACCTCGGGATCGATTTTCTCCCAGCATGCTTCGCGACGCGTGTCCAACACCGCCTGTCTCCAGCGCTTGGGATTGATTTCAACATTCTTTGAAGACTGGACTCATGACATTTTCTGGGAAATGTTGTTTACCAATGGCGTGGATTTTCGAGAAGAATGCTGCCCTTCATTTTATTTTCGAGATCAGCTATAATAATTGTTTGGTATGAGATCTTATACTGTAAAGGTAATGAATTAAGGTATCAGTATACCCCAATTGACTATCATGCGTTGGCGCTGTTTTACTGTCGGACGTTTAACCAAAACCCAAATAAAGTAAATATTTCCTGAAAGCTTATGCGTCAGTCAATTCCAGCAGTGCCTCACAAATGCCTCACCCCCGTGCTAGCAACATGCTCAAATGGCCCGGGGGGGATGGGCACTGCTGGAATTGATTGACGCATTACTAACAATTGTATATTACGAAAATGTATTCATTTGAAGTAAAAAGATTAACGTGTTTCGAATATAACGCTCAATTTCCAAAAGTATATCGGTCCACAAATCGAGTTCGTTTCGGTCGGAATTGAACGTGAGAAAGCGAAAAACATCGCTACGTTTTTCTTGACACGTTTCTCTAAAAAATCTTGTCGGGGAATTTTGATTACTCAGTGTCTGGTTAGCTTTTAACCCCGGCGTATCACATCGAACGAAATTTTAATCGAACTTAATCGAGCTCAATCGAACTAAATCGAACGATTAAATTCGATTTTGTTCGGTAATCGAATGAAATCGAACACATGTTTTTTTGTGAGTTCGATTTCCGAACCAAATTGAACCAAATCGAATGTCATCGTTCGATTTTGTTCGATTTTGTTCGATTTTTTTTTATTTTTATATTTATTTATTTTATGGTCATTCCGGGTCTCGTTAGCACACTGTGACAGGCAACTCGGTCCTGTAAATGACCCAAAGGGCAGATGGAGCTTGAATCTATTATGTATTTATAATCAAGAGCTCGAAAACCGAACGAATTTTGTTCGATTCGCAATTTTTTTTGTGCGAGTTCGATTTCGTTCGATGACCAAACTAATCGAACGTTCGATTTTGTTCGATTCACAATATTTTGGGTGAGTTCGATTTCGTTCGATGACCGAACTAAATCGAACTCAATCGTTCGATTTAGTTCGATTAAGTTCGATTGAGTTCGATTTCCGAACGTTCGATGTGATACGCCGGGTTTTAACACACAGTAAACTTTCGTGAAAATTCTCACAAGAACTGTGATCGTCTCCCTCACCAGCTGAAGTATCCGGCCAAAGGGAAAACACTGATCACTTTCAAGTAATAAATAACATACATGCAGAGGTCTATAACTAGAGGTTTCCATCTCTGGTATTGGGTCTTGGCCCATCAGATTCGCAGTTAGGCTATTTTTAGACATTTTTCGCGCGAAACCAGCAGCCAATCACGTTGAACCATTTTTAATATGCGAGCGCTACTCAAAGGCAGAAACTTTGCCGGCCAAGGAAAAGCGAAAAGCGTCACAGCAGAATGTAATAATTGTTTAAATACTTCACTAAATTTAGGTCAAGCTTCGGTATAGATCGTTTTCACGTGACGTCACATAATTAATTTCCGCCATGTTGGTGCACATCTGAGTCACGTGTTTCAGCTACTAATACATGCAAACATAGTCCAAAATTATAATTCCTACCAGTTTAATGGCTTCTAGCGAAAAAATTTATATTCCTTCGTCTGATCCAGACAATATAGGCCCAATTCCAATATCTGATTACGCTAAAAAGCTGGATGTAAAAGTCGGAGAGCGCTATCTAAAGAAAATCTCGACTATTGGGATCGATCCTGTTTTGATAGAGGGGAAACGCTTCGAACCCGACTGCCTTCCGCCGGTTGAATCGACTGATTTGCAATTGCTTTGCTATTTGGTTCTCGATACCAGCTTTTACACGCAAAAGCAATTTAAATCTTTCCGAAGTCTCGAGGCCTACAACCAAATGGTTTCGGGCTTTGTTTCCCACGGACAAGGACATATCATCGCAAACAAGTTCGTGGTGTTAGCAAAAGTGCGGCACTCTCAGCGCATGAACGATGCCTTGATACCAATTTGGATTATTATCGAGAAGGATGGGACAATAAACTGCGCTCATTTCTTCCCGAAGCCGCCTTTCATGTTCCGCCGTAACACGTTTCAGCTCACGATCTCTGGCTCTCTCATCTCGCTTCGCGGCAGCTTCTAGATCGGCTTGAATCTTTTCGGCAGAATCACATTTCTCATGACCTAGATTTTGGGTTGGAATCCAATCTGGATCGTACCTATCCCACAGTTCTGCCGCTTCTCCGGAGATAAAATGTTTGCCACAGACTCGGCCGTGCTCCAAAATGGTGTCTGTGAGGTCTTCTCTACTGATCGCAGATATCCATTTGTTTCGCCTCTCCTCGGAAAGTTTCCTCACTTCTTCACCTTGATTAGTTATAACTGAAGGTCATGAGGGGACACACAGACTTTCAACTGTAAGTACCTCATACAATTTACTAGAAGTTAGTTCTAGTAAATTGTATACCTAAATTTAAGCCGCACCAGCTGAGGTGTCATAATCCGTTTCCAATGTCAAGAACTGTTCGCAGATTGAAAGGAAACCAGATCAAAAGGAGTGATGCCTGTGGAGTAGAATCGTCTCGTATGTCTTGAAACGTGACTGAATGATGTTGAATAAATATGATCCAAATAAAGCGTAATCGAGTTTATATAATCAAAGGCCGGCAACTTGCGGTAAAATAATTCGATAATTCTCGCCCGTCGATATAGAGGATACCATCGACGCCAGTATGTCCCAATACTCAACTGAAACGGGTCACTTGGTCACGTAAAAACACTCGCGAAGATTTGGGAATTAATTGTTATAGCCGGTGGACTAGTTCCCCGGGGGGGGTACTCCCTTATATGGCCTATACGGGGACGTGCCGCTGGACAGGGTATGGTTTTTGGCCTCTCTGCCCTGAACAGGGTATGGTTTTTGGCCTCTCTGCCCTGAACAGGGTATATAATTTCATGCGAGTCTGCCCTAAACAGGGTGTCTAAAATAAACCTGTCCTAAACAGAGTGTGTATTTTGTCGTTTGCCCTAAACAGGGTCCTAAAATAGAGGGTGTTGCCCTACACAGGGTGGGTATTTTAGGTTTTTTTTGCCCTAAACAGGGTCAGGGTTTCAAACCTTCAGCGGCACCCCTATACCCAAACATGGGTCAAGTACCCCCCCGGGACTAGTTCATAGTATTTTAAAAGCATATAAGGACCTCTTCCTGTAAAGCGTTGACAGTCCTGACATTTGCAGGCTACCTTGTAGGGCTTTCAATAGAAAGTATGTATCAGAATGCATAACTATCGATATGTATGTACACAATTATGATCCAACCAGTTTAATACGTGTATGTTTCATAGCGGGATTTCCATCTTGTACAATAAATCAAACAGTACAAACGAGTCATGAACCCGAGCGTGCATTGTAAAGACAGCGTGTGGACACAATAACATTTATAAATGAAATTAATTTCAAAGATTGGCCAGGCCAACTTATAATTTCGCGACATTATTATTAATTAGTGCGAGAATTGTCAAAGGGTTGTAAGACTTTAGACTGGGTCGGCATTAGTATCTCTTGGTTATTCCATACCGCTGGGTGGGCCACCTTACAGTACAGACGAATATTAAATTATAGCGTGCTACGCATTGGTATCTCTTGGTTACTCCATACCGTTGGGTATGCCACCTTACAGTACAGACGAATATTAAATTATAGCTTGCTATATCTTGGTTATTCCATACCGCTGGGTGCGTCACCTTGCAGTACAGACGAATATTAAATTATAGCGTGCTACGCATTGGTATCTCTTGGTTACTCCATACCGTTGGGTGTGCCACCTTACAGTACAGACGAATATTAAATTATAGCGTGCTATATCTTGGTTATTCCATACCGTTGGGTGTGCCACCTTACAGTACAGACGAATATTAAATTATGACATGCTACGCATTGGTATCTCTTGGTTACTCCATACCGTTGGGTGTGCCACCTTACAGTACAGACGAATATTAAATTATAGCGTGCTATATCTTGGTTATTCCATACCGTTGGGTGTGCCACCTTACAGTACAGACGAATATTAAATTATAGCGTGCTACGCATTGGTATCTCTTGGTTACTCCATACCGTTGGGTGTGTCACCTTACAGTACAGACGAATATTAAATTATAGCGTGCTAGGTATTGGTATCTCTTGATTACTCCATACCGTTGGGTGTGCCACCTTATAGTACAGACGAATATTAAATTATAGCGTGCTATATCTTGGTTACTCCATACCGTTGGGTGTGCCACCTTACAGTACAGACGAATATTAAATTATAGCGTGCTATATCTTGGTTACTCCATACCGCTGGGTGCGCCACCTTACAGTACAGACGAATATTAAATTATAGCGTGCTATATCTCGGTTATTCCATAACGCTGGATTCTATAGCGATATTATCATTATTGTACTCGGTTACGCTGTAGCATGAAAAACACGAATAATAACTAAAATGTTAGTAGTAAAATATTATGTCTAATAGATTTTAATTTCACAGGCTAGGAGGGCAAACGTTAGCGTGCGACGTGTAAAATACCGAATTAAAATTAATGCGGAGAATAATATTATGTTCGCCACCGTAAATACTATGCTTTTTAATGTACCTATACTTTACAGGAAATTTATAAAAATATAATAAATTGCCGCATGCACGTAGATCAATCGAAGGAGTGATAAAACAATTTATTCCATGTAGTGACTGGACCTCGCTGTAGGTTATACAGCGGCATTTTAACGCGTTGAACGCGTTAAAATCCATTAAAATACGCGTTTCATTATTTGTAAATACTTAGAGATTACCTGTTTTACATAGCATGGAACGGACTTACCTGCCGTCCTCCAGTCTTCATGATTGACCTAAGCAATGAATGATCCACGATGTGAAAACCCGGACATGATATTACGCGGGATGCGTTTGTATTTGGTGTTTACGGATCTCGACAGTAAAACCAATGAATAAAGACTGGACTGAAATATTGAACGATTGCTTTCGCACTATAAAACAAAACTGACCTTTTTTACCGAAGACAGAAGGATTCATACAAGTACGTACTACCATCTATAAGATTTGGAAACATTATGGAAGGCAAAGGCTTTCGATTCCTTCCTTGACGGCGCCCGGTATCAAGTCGCTGCAGCTCTCTATTCACGGCATTTCCACTTCGCTGGAACACGTCGTTTATGTAGATCGACGGAGATGACCATATTCTAACTTATAGTAAGCGAAAACTCCCACTTGAAGAGCATTGCGAGATCGAAATGTATACACTGATCTCTAGCTAGTAAAACTCGACATTTACCGCCAACTGAATTCGCCGCGAAATATTATAATTTATTCTGCCGCGAGAAATGCCGGGAAATTGATACTATGCATAACACTAGTGATGACAACATGGCTAGAAGAGTATTGACAGATTATAACACTTTCGGTAACCGCATTAACTTAATCTCCTTTAATTCAGGAACTTACAGTTGAAACGTCTTGTGTCCCCTCATGTTCTTGCCATAGAACCCCTTTATCACGGACACTTCGGGTCCCACAGCCAAAAATCGCGCATAAAACCATTTTTTTGTAGTGAACTAGCTTCGTGTTTCGTGTTTACATGTGCATGTGATGTGCACCAATATGGCGGCCAATTGTAAGGTGGTCACGTGACTGAAAACGATCTATACTTTTTGTAAAACTATAAATCGACTGAGTGATTTTTCAGTTCAATCTAAATGAAGCATGATTTGTATGAATTCGGCGGCAAAACTTGGCGCGGTGTCCAGCTGGCAAGTTGAATGAAAACAAAGCAAGTCAAAGGTTTCTCCGCGGATTAATCTTCGCTCAACCTCTCCAAAGTTTCGTATATTCTGGAAAATTGTGCAGATGGTTTAGCTTAACATGGGAAGATTCGAAATAATTGTGGAGCTGAACATTATATTCATTTTACAAGTTGAACGGACAGCTATACGCAGCCGAAGGTTTCACTTGTTTATACGGCAGGCAAAACTTGCGCGACTACAGAATTAACGAACTGAGCTTGAAATCAAGTTCATTGAAGTAAAAGAACAAAGGAAGCCCTAAATATCTACATGGATGGAAAGAAAGAGAATTTCACTGTGAAGTGATCTTTGAATGATTGACTGTCACGAACGCTTGACGAACTGCCGTAAGCTTATAAAGTTATAAGCTTATAAGCTTAACTGATCCATGGATATTTATTGTGCTGATTTTAAAACAAGCCTCGTCGAAATACAAGGTAACAATATTGAATAGACTTTGGACGAATTAATTGTGTCCGCGGTCTTCCCGTAAATTAATTTCAGGCTGCCTTTAGTACTCTTTCAGTCGCATTAGTTGTACATTTTACAGGCATTTCCATTAAATATTTCGTTCCAAACTTCGTGCATTATATATATTTAGTAGAATTAACTTTTGTTTGATTTAGAAGGGCCAAGGCTTTTTACTTAGTGATTTTTGCCATCTTTTCAATCGACGAACAAACCGTCTTGAACAAAATTGTCGAGCTAGCGCATTCACTGACCATATTTGTCAGGCATGGTGCGTGATTGGCTGCTGGTTTCGCGCGAAAAATGTCTAAAAATAGCCTAACTGCGAATCTGATGGGCCGCGCGCAATGCTTGATGGAAACCTCTAGTTATAGACCTCTGATACATGTTATGACCATCAATGATTTTTAATAGAGCATAATCTCACGTCGCCATGTTTTGTAGTCGAACAAGAGGCGCAAGTCGTACACAGTTCGGGCCATATCCAGTTCTGGATACCTGATGACGTCATCTGTAATGGCGTCTTGGGACCTTATGGAAAAACTCCATTCATCCTGCTTTCTAAACACCTAGCGTTTTTGTCCCTTGTGCTTATCCCATAAGACTGTGCGGGAGTATAAAGGGACATCTAAGCAACACACCAAACTAAAGAAAGATGGCGTCCTTCGCGTTGGGGAGAATATATTTGCGTTGAAAATCAATCAAACGTGTTAGTTTCGACGGCCGCGTTACAGCGTTTGTCGTTGGTTAAGTGAACATTTAAGGTATGTAACAATTTTTTGGTTCTTAAAAAAATATGGTGAGAAACTAGAGTAAATTTACTTCATTTTGGTCAAAACAGAAGTCATATGCACGATACTTTTGTTCATATGCACGGCCGTTGAAAATCTGTGATCTGTGTAGTTTGGGCGCCATGTGAAATATGATCAAAGGGTAAGTTTACGAGTTTCGACACCACCGAAGTGATCATGAAAAGTCGATCTAAATGAAGGGATATAAAGCTAGAGAAGTCGTAGGGAATACTATTGGCAGTGTACAACATTTCTTAAACAAAGCATTCACCAATTGCAAGGCAAAGTGAAATCTGTTCATGGGTTTAGTGTACTTTAATTAAAAATACAATTAAAAATAAAAATAAATAATGGGAATTTCAGTGAAAATCCACAGAGTAGCTCCTCTCTTCCACTCTTTCCAGATCGAATTGGAACTGAAATGTTGGTTTTTGTGGAGGGAGGAAAACCCTTGGCCAAGATATGATGTCGGGTCCGAGATTCGAACCCGGGTCGCATTGGTGGGAGGCGAGTGCTCTCACCACTGTGCCATCCCTGCTCCCCATAATTCCTTTAACACGGCCATGCTGATTGCATTCATTTGGCTGGTCAGACCCACAAGAAACAAAGTCTACAATGTATACTACTATTAATTTCCATCACTTGGAATGGAATGGAATGGAAACTTTATTGCAACTCCCTACAAGGGTTTTTCAGTTACATGACTACTTATAACTTAAGGAAAGGCTTATGATTTATGTTCCAACGCAAATGTTCCATGCATCAGTATTTGTTCCTGGTCTTTTACAACACACTATCATGTTTTTAAATTTTTATTTTCAAATCACAGTAAAGGCTCTCGTAAGCGACCACCTCAAGAATTCGAAAACGTGGTCGTAACTAGAGGTGTAGCACAAAAGTGGTCGCTTACGAGAGCTAAAAACAAAGGAAAAGACCAGTTGGTACATAAGTTCCCAAAAGTGGTTGGAACTACATGTAGAGCTTGGTCGCTTATGCAAGTGGTTGAAACGAGAGCTTTGACTGTATTTATCATAAATTATGCCACATTTTGATTGGGAGGTATTGTGAGTTTTGCGTTGCTTCATGGTTAACCCAATGCTGACAGATTATTATTTTTTTTTTAATTTATCCAGTTTATAAATTTGGTGGTATTCACTTATGGTTTCAAATTTTGCCCTGTGACTTGATAACAGATGCATCACTGGTGATGCCAAAGCCAGTTTAATGCCAAATACCTCACCAAAGTGGAAAAAAATAGGCAAGCAGGTGGTGGTGCAGTCCTGCCATTTTTTGTTCCAGGGAACTTTATGTATAATTTTCTCTCCAAAATCAAAATTCACATGTAGTGCAAAAGCATAATAAAAAAAATTGAATTACAGCTTTCCCACACTCCAAGCAATTCTGCATGCCAGCTAAAGTTATGCATCTCCAAAGGAATTAATAAACTGACTGCTGTTATCTCTGAGTTGGATAACTAGTTTACAGTATCAGTTCACATACATGTATCAGCCACCCAATTATCCTGTTGGAGCCTGATCTCTGGCTACCACCCAATGAAATGGAGTTGCAAAACAAATTCAGCAACAATAATAATGGCACCTTTCTCTCTCCTTACTCATACCGATATGAACAAAATTACCTTAATCATGTTTCAGCCACTTGTAAAATTAATATACTACAACATATTTGAAATCAATACTGCTTAAAACTGTAATATTAGTAATATTATTTGTTCCAGGTCCTTCAATGGACAAAGAAACTGCGACAGGAGTAACAAGCTTTCCCTGAGATGCACATATTCAATGTTAAAATTCTTAATCCTATTTGTACTGGTTGGGACACAAGGTCAAGTTGTGTTAAAAATAAATTGGATTTTATTTTAATGCCTATGTTTTCTGTTACTTTTATTTGTGACACCTTGATGTATTGGAGTAGTTTGGTGGCCACTCAGTGAGTTAATGCTGGCCAGCTAAAACAATCAATCGTTGCTTCACAAAACAAATATTGAATGAAAATGCTCTAACTTGATCAAACATATTTACCCAACATTTTGTTCAATGCAGAAAACAATGTTCATTAATTTAGCTGGTCCATCCAAGGGCCCTTGTTGACACCAGCAAAAAAAAATGGTTTAACTAGCCAACACAATGATTTACACAAACTTGCCTTTTCTGTTAGTTGGTGAAGGCTTTCATATTTTACCTGAAAAAGGATTATCTGCAGGGCATCGAAATTGGCCAGACAATAATACATGTACATGTATACTGTACAACAGGGAGAGATGTTTTGATTTGCCATGAAAATTAAACATAGCTAAATCATCAGATTTGATTATAATGCTTGCACACACATTTGCTATTCGAAAAATTACACCAATAACCTATGAGATTGGTTTCCAACTGAATAGCTGCCCTGAAATATATCTAATGCATGGAAGTACTTTGAAAAGACTGAGGACACTTGGCATTCAAATCTGGCAGTAAATTACCGATGAGTGGGACTCTCGAAGTCTGTCATGCCCTCTGAGCCTTCATGTTTATTTACTTCGCTTTTCAAGGAGAACCTACTATAACTGCAAAGCACAAGTCAAGCCAAAAGTACAGTAAGGAACAAGCAGGCCCGTAGCAGGGCCTTCGTTTCACTCAACCATGTTTATAAATATAATCGTGAGGCCGCAAGAGCACCGATCGCGAGAGTTTGGTATTCAACAAATTCGCGCGATTCAACCCGCGTGCGTAAAAGCTGATTGAATGTTCGTTGAAGTTCTGTAATAACACCAGAAATAAATGGTATCTTCGACTGTTTGAGTGAATTTTAGATCACTCGACGACCGCCGCATTACAACATGGCCGCGACGAGAAATATATCCAAGACCTTTACTCGGGCCCAGTTTTCTCGCGGTCAAATTTGCTTTGTTTTGTTTTTTTTCTCAGCCAATCACATAACAGGAAAACAGGTATCCAGAACTGGATATGGCCCGAACTGGTACACCGGGGTCGTACATGCATCTAGACAGCAGATACACGACCTTCGATCATTCCATAATTTCTGCTTTGAGTATATATAACTTAACATTAAAACTTTAGAGGAGCTCAGAATAGAGCATAATGATGAAATTGCTATGATTGAATTATGAAATAACACGATTCTTGATTACGCTTTTTTTAGTACAACTATAGTCAGGGGCACCCAACGACACAATTTTCCTGTAGGTGTCGGAACGTCGTTTTTACGTTGTAACTAGGGACCTTAAGCAACCACGACGACGACGCCATGGAAAACGTCACTTCAAAAGTGAATTCACGTCCCTAAAACTATTTCGCGATTATTCCAACACGTTTAATTTGTCCAATGTGGTCAAACTGTCCCGGAGCTGAATTCGTAGCGACAGAGTTCAAGTCCAGATAGAGAAAGGACAATTCACCGACGTGTGTTCACGTTCTCCATAATACTTTGAATTTGGTCATTTCACGTTGTTGTTTTGCAGACGACGACTAAGAAATGTACAAAGTTTGAAAACGCCCGTGCAGAGCTATTGTACTACTAATTAAACCTATTGTTTTGTGACGTTCTCGTCGTCGTCGCCGTCGTGGTTGCTTAAGGTCCCTACTGTGATTTTTGTGCGGTTTAATGGCTTATTTTTAGACGCTAAGAAAAATGTATCTTTTCGGATACGTTAGCTGAACTTTCAAACTTCAGAAAGTTTTAGGGATTAAAATCTTATCACCCGAATTTATGAGCTGCTTTTGCCTGTCCGAAAATCCTAGCTGGCCTGTTTTTTGTACCCAAAACGACATTTTTATCTCTCCGAAAACAAAAGGCATAATTTTTCCATATTAGAAAGTTTGAGATGACATTTCAATAACCGAATATTTGAGGCGATTATAGGCATTCCGAACAGATATTCCACCGAAACGATCCGTTGGGTGCCCCTGTATAGTAAAAACAAATTGGCCACCTTCGATATCTCAAAATTCTAACCCGACTCTGAGGTTAAAGACAAACTATTAAATTGGTCTAGTTTTAATTTCCTTGCATCCAAGTCTTTGCTGAGAACTAAGACTCAAGGGAAATTGTATTTGCACTGATTTCGTCCTGTTATTCTCTGAACTAGTTAGAATATGATATGTCGAACGCGTCGTATTGTGTTCGATTCACCACGTCGCCTACACATGTACAACTATGATTAGAAATTGATGAAACGACATTACACAGTCTTACCTTCAGATGGCAAAAATAGGATTGAAGCCTTTCTTTTCGACCGAAAGAAGATATTTCAACGCTTTATTAACCGGGCGTGGGCCTGGGGCCCAGCCCGGTTAGTAAAATAGCTTCTGTTTTTTTGGTGTCGCGATTCACCTTATACCTCTACTCCGCCAAAGTGCTAGGAGGAGAGCTAGGGGTGAGTATGAATATATATGAATGTATTCGCGTTGTGAAAGATTTTCTCGGGAAGAACGAAGCCCGGACTCGAGAGAGCGGCGGAAATCGAGTCTATGTGAAAGTTGGACTGGTCCAAATAAATATTAATTTAGGACCGCGTAAACACATCGGAGCGGCGTACAGATTTCGCAACGTCGGTGAGTTTGACTCGTCAAAATATTAAATCATTGTACTCACTACTGGTGGACACACTAGGAGCGCCATTAGATCAAATTTTTTATCAAGGCTACGTTACATTTCGCCAGGGTCATAATATTGTCCTGTCTGTTTTGTGTGAAATACATTTCTTTTCCGTAAAGGAAAACAGAAACTTGCCCAGACTCGCAGATTTATGAAAACAGAAACTTGCTGAGACGTGCAGATTTATATTTGGACGATTACGTCATAGGGTCACGTCGAATCGTGACTTGAAGAGATTGTCTGTGAGGTGCGTACGTACATCACATACACTAGAAGCGCCATTAGATCAAATTTTTTATCAAGGCTACGTTACATTTCGCCAGGGTCATAATATTGTCCTGTTTGTTTTGTGTGAAATACATTTCTTTTCCGAAAAGGAAAACAGAAACTTGCCCAGACTCGCAGATTTATGTAAACAGAAACTTGCTGAGACGAGCAGATTTATAATTTGGACTATTACGTCATAGAGTCACGTCGAATCGTGACTTGAAGAGATCATCTGTCAACCTCGATTCCTCGATTTGTTGTTTTCAAACTTGGTTTGAGACCAAGGTGTCTGGTTTACAACCTCGTTTAGTTTTACGATCATGAACCTGTCTACTTATATTCTGATTTTCTACTTAGAATATGTGTTCGCAAAGCGAATTTTCCATTCTTGTAATATAATATTCGCGCCGCTGCTTTTGTGGCTCGACCGTCACGTATACATATGCATGCATGTTCATGTCATGAATTCGAAGTTGTACAGAAAAGAAACAAACGTTCCATACAAATAGCCTGTTTCACTTTAACATAATCTCGCCGTATAAACCAGCAGAAGCAAGGCTGTTCCATTTTGAACCAAGCTCGATTTGCCCCTTCGATCCCCTTGTTAGTAATTATTGTTCACCTTGACAAAACGGCCTCAAAGACCCACCCTCCCTGCGGTATTGTTGTAACCGCATGGTCACGTGACCAGCCGCAACCAGGGTCTCTCTACTCAACGACAAGGGAGGGAAAGGAGAGAGAGCCTGGAATCGAGGTTGATCATCTGTGAGTTGCGTACGTACATCTCATACACTAGGAGCGCCATTAGATCAAATTTTTTATCAAGCTACGTTAGATTTCGCCAGGGTCATCCTTTGCCTAAATTATATTTTATGAATATTGTCCTGTTAAATAATTGTCATTTTGTGTGAAATACATATCTTTTCCGTATATTTTCCGAGAAAAACAGAAACTTGCTGAGAAATGCAGATTTATAAATAAGGACGATTACGTCATGGGGTCACATGGGTCACGTCTAACTGTGACTTGAAGAGATTTCGCAACGTCCTGTGATAAACCAGGGTCGCCGTTAGGTCAAATTTCATATCAAGCTATTACTTTTGATTTGAACATGAATACTCTGCTGTTTATTTCGTGTGAAATACATTACTTTTTCGTGTTGTGTGCAGCAATTCACTTCCTTGTATGCAGAAGATTTATAAATAAACAACCATTACGTTACAATATCACATTTTTGACTCACGCAATTTGTCGAACTGTGACTAGAATAGCTGCGAATGATGATGGTGCAAACGCGGAATGTTGTCGTGTTTTTTCCTCTTATTCAACTTTGGCTTTATATTGAGGAATGATCTTCAAAGACTGCTCAGAGGCAGAAAATTGACAGTAGGCACTATACGCAAACATCAGACTTCAGCGTGACTGCCGTGCAGTGACTAATCTGATAGATTTCAAGCAAGAAAGCAGGTAAACGGCTTGCTTGCTTGATAAAAAAAGCCCGGTTATATTTTCTTCGAAAATTCTTGTTTATTGCGTTCGCGACGTTAGGAGAACGCACACTAATCCTGTCAACATGCGAAGAAAATCGACATTTATGTTTGTGGTACTCGATTAGCCCCCCCCCCCCCCCCCCCCCCCAAGCTTTTTGCAGGGCCTTCCCGGTAAAGGCCCTGGGAACGAGGTTTTCCCTGTAAAGGCCCTTGAGACGAGTTCGAACGGTTAAACGCCATCGCGATGCACATGAACAAGTTTCATTTCTAGAATTCGCAGATCCAGAAATTTAAAAGCAAACTGAACGACATCTCCAAATGCTATCCCAAATTTTAGTGACAACGCGCGATTATTGAATTTTTTTGAACGTCAGGAAACCGGTTTTAATAGACCCTGGAGTGCGATCGTTCAGTAAACAAATGACAGATCTGCTTCACTCGGAAAACGAATTCTATGAACAACTGGACCCAGGACGAGATAGATAACTATTCGAACGCATTTCAATAATCTATGATTACCACTAGTTATATTGACTGTGATCAACTGATCACGAACAGATTGTTGACCGCTTCATAGATACTTCGTGGATGAATTCCATGGAAACATACGACGTGAGCCATATCAAATTTAATCCGGGAATTTCAAGAAAAATACGGTCCAGGGTGGGGGTAACGATTTGTGTCAAGTATAAACATTTTAACATTTAATTATTCGACGTAATCAGTTTTCGCGGGGAAAAGGTTCAAGTCGCTTAGCCCTAGAATATATAAAAATAATAGCTTTGCAGGATTGACAGTTTATTTTTGGAATTTTGATGACGTCAGATGAAAACAAAGAATTGGGTTGCTCACGTACGCATCAAAATTCAAAAGTTTTCTTCGATGAACTCGTCGGCAATCGTTTATATCTTGTCATTGGCTCATTTATGGAGTACTTTATTCGCCGGTACAACCGCTTGCTCAATCTGAAAGTTAGCGTATCATGAGTATATGGTGAGTACTAAAAGTCATGTATTTCTTGTAAGGCCCAGTTCACATGAGCCGAATCGAATTCGATGAATTAAGTTCATGTGTTGTACGGCGTCTGAATCAATTCGAAACGGCTGATTGAATTCGGATCGGCTCAGTCGTTCTTCCCGCCTGGCCCGGACTAAATTAATTTGGGTCGGCTCATGTGAAGTACGGCGTCTGAACTGGGCCTAAGAGTTTGTTTACCGTTTTCACTTGCTTTCGCGATGTGCACGCGCTAAGTTGTAAAATCAACTTTTTCGGTGCAAAATTGGATTATTTTCCCATTTCATTGCTGTTTGGTACTTTAGAAAACTTTGTGGGACATAATTCTGAATTGATTTTGTTTCCATAAGCAATTTACCGGCGAAAAAAGTCCGACTTTCTTCGAAACGATAAAATGCTTTCGCGTTCAAGTATTCGTGCACATTACGTCGCGTATAGTGGGAATTTATATTTCAATCAACAACAACGTACAAAACTGATCTTAATTTTCCTTTTAATTTGTCCAAAAATGTTAGTTTATTAGTTTAGTTTAGTTTAGTTTATTAATTTTGCCACACAAAATAGAAAAAAAAAAATACAATAATAATAGAAAGGAAATTGAATAATACAGCTAGGAAGTGGCGAGGGGGCCTATGAAGAAACCATAAGGCTTATAAAATTAGGCCCCCTCGTTACATTATTTGTTAAAACACGTAGGAAACATGAGCATGGGATGGACATTACATTAGAAATACGTTATACAGGTCTAATAGTTTTTAAAGATATAATTTTTAAGCTTAGATTTAAAAGAGGGTAGAGAGATTGAGTTTGAATCGCGATACAAAACTAAATTCGATTTTAAGACGACATTACGGCTTCGTAATGACGGCGTTAACGTTGGTTCGCGACTCCGCCCAATACGGAATATATTTTCTCCCAACTAGCCGTCATTATAAAGCCGTAATGTCGTCTCAAAATCGAATTTAGTTTATACTGTCAAATTTAATTGATTCAAATGCCGCGTTTTACATGCACTTTTAAAAATCAGCAATTAGATTCGGCGCATGTAAAATGCGCCGTTTAAATCAGGCCTAAGCCTAACCAGAACGGTGAGGGTAAAAGGCGGAATGAGTTTGCGGTATGACTTGCGGAATGGCATAATTATGCGGAATATGATATATGCAGAATAACTTAAAGAAATAAATTAACTGCAAATAACCGCTTTACGTAATGCTGCGGGCTCAAACATACGATCTTGTCACGTTTTCAATCAAGATGGCGGCTGTTTGGTGACAAGAAGCGTACGTATTCACCCATTTACAACGCCACTTTTGTGTTCGTCGTAGCCATATTTTTCGGTCAACACAAAGACAAATTATCCATTAAGTGATATTCTGTATTCTGGAGGTAAATTATTTTAGTTATCAGGTTGTATTTTTATGAAGAAATCCATCACTTATGTGAGTTTAAATTTTTTTTATTGCTGCAAAGTTTACACAGGAAATGGCGTTTGTATATGAAACTGCGTGGCGGAATTTGCCGAAAATGTCGGAAAGTTGCTCTTCGAATGTGCATGAATCCAAGAGACAGAAGGTGCCTCTAAGCGCGACTTATCTTCTTGGCGAATTTAGTGCTCAAAGTTGGGTTATTTTTGTGAAGTGTCACGTGTGAGCAGAAATGTTGTGCAAAGTTTGTGTCACACAGTCTATCATCAAATCCAATTTTATTGATATCTTCTGAGAGCTGCTGTTTTCCAAGAAATCATAGCACCCAAATAACTGGAAAAATATAACCCATCGATCTGTTCATCTGGATCTGTCATGGATTTATGCTTATCACTCAAATAATTTTATACTGAATTCGTGAACTTTCATTTCTTGCACAGAATCGACACAGAACACTTCTTCTTCATGAAAATACAACCTGATAACTAAAATAATTTACCTCCAGAATACAGAATATCACTTAAAGGATAATTTGTCTTTGTGTTGACCGAAAAATATGGCTACGACGAACACAAAAGTGGCGTTGTAAATGGGTGAATACGTACGCTTCTTGTCACCAAACAGCCGCCATCTTGATTGAAAACGTGACAAGATCGTATGTTTGAGCCCGCAGCATTACGTTAAAGCGGTTATTTGCAGTTAATTTATGTCTTTAAGTTATTCTGCATATATCATATTCCGCATAATTATGCCATTCCGCATGTCATGCCACATGCCATTCCGCAAACTCATTCCTCCTTTTACCCTCACCGTAACCAGAAACCCATAAGGGTTGAAACGTGTAACTCCCTATGATTTGTATTGTTCAAAGCGTTTGCACATTCGATTTCCATTAAGTACCATATTTGGAACGTAAAGAAAAAAGAGATAACCAATCATTTCGCGTTAGGGTTATGACGTAATTTTCCACGAAACGTTCCGCGCGAAGCGTGTTTAAAAAAAATGGCGGACAAAGCACAAGGCAAAAAAATTCCAACTTCAAGGAAGCTGTCGATAAAGAAAATACTTGATATCACCAAAACCCTCTCCGCCAAGACAGAGGAACAGATATTTAGGGATGTGAGGGAGGAGGTGGAAAAAACCTGGGCGAAGCCACTGTGTTTGGAGGATGATCAGTACAGAGGTATGTGGATGGCCGTTCAGGAGGATGTTAGAATTTCGTGTTTATGTAAAGATTTGTTCGATAAATTGTTGGAGGCTTTTCGAAATGAAAAAATAACTGACAGGTTACCAAAACTGTTGAGCAAATGGATTGTTTTGACAGCCGATGTCATCAATGGCGACCATGAACTGACTCCACGTGTGCTCCATCTATGCTTGTCGTCGTCGGAGAATAAGAACACGGTCGCAACAGCTTTCAGCGGCAAGCTAACCTCGTGTCTAGTTTCGGCAGTAAAGGAAGTATTTTGGAAACTAGTATATGACATTAAAAGATCGGAAGATGAAAGTAACACTGTGGAACAAAGTCAGAATGTACACGAGCTATCCGCAACTGAAGACTTGGTTTCGATGTACCGGCTTGGTTCTTATGCATTGTTTCGCATTAAAAAAATTGCGTGGAAAAAAATCAAATTCAGTCCACACAAGAAACTGAAGAAGCTACTTGTTAGACGTTTAAATGTAGTAGAAGCATGGGAGGAAAAAGAAAAAAAAAAGAGGGGGGGGGGGGTTTAGACAACCCATAATCTGATAACCCACCCTGCCTAGCTTCCCAAAATAACATCCCCCCCCCCCCCCACACACACAATTTTGCCGCCCCCCCCCCCCCCCCATGCCTTTTAAATTAAAACTCAAAGGGATTTTGATCAATTTTGCTCAAATTTGTAGAGATGAGAGATTAATATATTACCAAAAAAAAGCTGTCTAGGAATTGGTAACCTTAAGTACTGTACCTTCTAGATCTGTTGGAAAGTCTTTTTCGATGATGTTTACAATCTTCGTCATTTCCAAGTCCTGCTTATCGCTCAGCGTACATTGGGACGATTTAAGTCTTCTTAAAACTTCCTCTCAACCTTCCGCTTACTTTTCGACACGCCAAACCTCCTCTTCTTATTGCACTTCGGACTGAGAACGTTCCAGTTGCAGGTTGATGATGGGCTTGTACGCGACTTGCAACTGCTTTCCGTTTTTCGTCTCAATGATGCCGCTAGACTTCGATGCAGCTTCTTACATGGGCCACACACATCGAAAAGAAGATCTCCTGGTCGGCGTTTTCCTGTTTTTCGGCTTATGCAAGAGCTCACATTTCACACTATCGACACGTTTCATCGGGATTCCCCAGTGCCTCAGATTTTTAGGTTGGTAACCCAGTTGCTCACCATGTTCTGGATAGCCTGTAAGTCCCCTGCACACTGTGTAGGCAGAATTAGACCCAAACAGTTTTACGATCGTTTCTTTAATGCTCTCTCGGGACTTGAAAAGCCCTTGTTCTTTAACGATGGAAAACACTTCGACCTTGTAAAACCCTGAAGCGTCGCACACCAGTCGAAGAGGACACAAGGCATTCTCATCGCACTCGCCTTTCGTTACTACTCCAACCAGCTTGGTTCGGCTTCTTCGCTCGACGAATTCCAAGTTGCTTTCTTCTGTGATTTCGCGTAGTTCAGAGAGCCATCCTCGCGGTTGAAAAGGAACTTGTTGTACCTGCAGATGCCTCGCTGAAGCCTTGTACGGGAAACAGAGGCCGTATCCTGCGGGCTTTACACGGCGAAAGCGATTCTTTCCACCAACATCCGGACTGAGGCTACGCGAGCGAAATCGCCATTTTGCCGACACAGGCGGCGAACTAAGTTGCTCATTTTTCTCAAGAATACAATTTTTTTTAGGGCTTTTGTGTTCAGCTCTTTTAACCTCGACTTTTTTCTTTTTGGCGGTGGCGGCAGCTTTTGGGAAAATGGGCTTACCACCAGAAAACCCGATGTTGTGAATTGTAAACTTCATTGCCAATTAGCAATGTTGCCAATTTACACACGCAAAGCTTAGCTCACGCAACGCCGCGCGACACACGCGAGAGAAACCGTGAAGAACTGGTGCGAGGGTTTCCAAATATGGTACTTAGCAAAATGAATGTGCAAACGCTGTGAGCGCGCGTTACACGTTTCAACCCTTATGGGTTTCTGGCCTAACTAATCAATGGTTATCAAAATATAATATGGAGCTAACAAATTATTTTTGTATTAATCACACGATAAATTGGAGACATAATTCATAATATAGTGTAAGCTAGTGTAAGAGACTTGATTCCAATAAGAAATAAAAAAATATATTTCCATGTATTTTGTGGCTTTGATTACTGTAATTGCCCTGAATTATTTATTGACATGTATCTTCGATGGCTTTATTATAGATAGCAGGACCATTTGTGCTGCGAGTTGTTTTGTTTTACTAATAATAATTAATCTTGCAGTAAGCTGCAGTAAGCAATTTTTTTCTTCTCTCTCTTCTTTCTTTTTCATTCCAGTCAATGATTCTCTAAAGCGCTGGATTTCTTCTGTTTCTGACCTAACCTGTCTGGCCCGTGCCTGAAATAATTACTCTGGCTAGGGAAAGTTTCGGTTACAGGAACGTCGATGTTTCCATGAAATAACGAGAGTGTAAACATCAGATCGGCGAGTCGCATATTAAAGTTCTCGCACATTTTTAAAGCAAGCTAATATTAAGATACCTGCGATCGATCCAAAGTCTGAATTTTCCGACGGTTTCCCTGCGGACATGATAATCGATTTTCCTACTTTTTCGGTCTTGAGACAAGCTGTAACTGAAACTTTTCCTTCCCGAGCAAAGTCTTGACGAACGAACAAGACAAATATGGCGAACGAATATATACCCTATTTTTAAACGGCTCAAAAACCATACATTTTGGCGCCGCACATACCTATATAGCTTACATAAAGGTGGGCGCCATACATGCACCTCAAAAGAAACCTGGACGCATCTGCATGTATTTTTCATAATTGTACCGTTGCCACATAGTCTGCAAGGCTTGGTTGGCTTGCTTCTCTCTTTCAACAGAAGCGTTAAGTTGTCGTTGATAATGAATACTCTAAAAAGGACAAATAACCCAGTCATACAGTATGTTGCCTTATTATACGACACAGCATTTTAGAGTGCGAATACGCACAAAGACGAGAGCAGATATGAGACCGTATTACACGGGTCTCAGTCCCCCTGACCGCGCGCTACGGAAAACTCTGTTGAAAGCCTATATTTTTGGAAAGAATTTGTCGTATAATAAACAATTTATTCAGCGGAAAGTTGTGTAATACGGCTGGCCATTTTTACTCGTCAGTGTTTATTTTTTCTCGCCCAAAGGCTCGAAAAAATAAAAACTGACTCGTAAAAATACCCAGCCGTATTACACAACTTTCCGCTGAATAACCTCTATCTATTCACCGGACGCCCCTATTTCCGGACACTTCGATTAAGAGTTTCGTTATTTTCGGTAGCCTACGAATGAAATACAAAAAATACTTTCTAAAGAATGACCGATTATTCCGCTTTCACTAACTCCTGTTTTAGTCCTCCTAGCTCAAGTTAAATCAGGAAAATTCAACATCATTTCAAGGTAGGGAACCTTCTATCGTCCATAATTTTCATATTTGCAGCGACTTGAATAAATTCGTTTCTCGCAAAATACGCGACAGAAACTTTTAATTTTTGGACAAAGTTACGTCGAAAAGCGTAGGATTCTTCTAGTATAAGTATTATTTATTTGCGATTTTAAATTTTAGAGCGAGACTATTTGAGAATATTCCGTTACATTTTAGCGAGGTGTGCCTAAATCCGGACGCCGACGTGATAGCGAATAAATACTTTCCATTTTATCGCCAATTTTGTGGCGGACATTTCAAAATTCCATCCTATTTTCAGCACTACCTTATTTTCGAACTTACCTGTCTTGAAAGAGACCAGTCAAACATAATTTTCACGAATTTAGAGGCAAAAGTCTCAAGAAGCGAGAATAGCGAAAGTTGAAGTAGTCACCAGTCCCCCTCCTCTTCGCCAAATACGTTCGTTTAGGCTTACCTTTGTCCACCGTAAAAAACTGTGGCGGAAACGCTTTTAATTTCGGAGAAAATATGATAATTTAACAGGAATATTCCTCGGTTTATCATTTATGACAGACATTTCATCACGAAAGTGCAGATATATCACCAAAAAAAACGGCGAAAACATCATGTCACCTTACGATCGTCTGGAATTAAGGCAAACTTGTCCGGATTTAGGGCAACCAATTTGACCAATTATTTTCAATATTGCGACGGAAACCAAGAAGGTTCAGCTTGTTAGTGCTGTTTTGAGGTAAGATATAACGGTATGTGCAAAAAGTGTCCGGAAATAGGGCAACTGACTGTATATGAAGTATAAAAAAAAAACAATACCTTCGTTCAATCCTGGACATAAGTGCGTTCTAATAAGCCCCTCCTTTGTGAGATATAAAATAAATATGCCCGCGAGGCTAAATAGCCAATAAATATTTACCATGTCGTGACATGCTCTTTCCGTGCCATGCACCCTGCCATTCAAATAATCAATATTATCCTGCAATAAATTTAATAAATTGCCAATAATCAATATGGAGGGAGGATTTCAACCATATATCCAGAAATTTCTATGAGAAAGGAGTTTTCTCTAGCGTATTTTTTCGCAAGACAAGGTCATTACCATTCCCTTTGGCTAGTTGATTGCTCAGTTTAGTGGAAGTGACTACTTGATTTTTTTTTAAGCACGATTTCCTCATAAGCACTTGTCTCGGCCGAACACAGTTTGCGCTGCGCTCCTGCAATTTTCATATCCATGACGCAGCTGTTAAGACCAAAATCGTTGCGCTTTTTGATAAAAGCATGAAACTTGGTAGGTTTGGCTACAGTTGTATGGTACTGATCATTTTATGCCGAATTCAGCCAACATGAAAACGAGGCTGAAATAGAAAAATCGTCCAGGATGAAGAATTTTCAGTTTTTACAAAAAAAAACTCCAGCACATAGCAGAGGAATGCCAAAAACCATGTCTAAGGCTAGTAACGTGTGTCACGTGGTCTATCACGTGACTACCAGAGGTAGTGTTAATAGAAATGTTTTATACTCAATTATTTTCAATTGCATAATGAAATACTCCTTTCCAAGCAGTTTTCTGTTCAAATAAAATAATATTGTTCAACCTTTTACCTTTCCCCCTCTAACTTAAAAGAAGGCAACCTCGATCCCAGGGCTTTTCCTTTTTTTTAGAAAGGGAAACACCCTGGGAATCGAAATTGAAAAGGAGGAAATAAAGAAAAGTTCACCGTTTCAAAGTCACATTTATGTTTGTTTTATTCATTTGATGGTCTCAGTTTGATAGAAGAAAATACATCACTGGAATTTTTCTTTGAAGGTAACAAGCCAGTTGACAAACTAGATTGAAACTTACAAAACTGATATGTCAAGTCCACGTGACCTTTCAACAATGCACATTCAATGATACGTACAAAGCAGCAACAAATTTTGATTCACAAGTAATGTCCTTCGATCACCTGATGTAACTAATATTCCTCTTGACAATGTCCACCCAACAGTTGCACAGGGCTGTGCATTTCAGGCTAAGCCTTTGCGGCATTTTGCATTGGCCGGTGCCATCCTTTCTTACAACCAACAGATGAATGAGTTCGTAACACGTTTCTTGTGCTTGTGGCAGGACTGTCCACACCGGATTCCATTCATTTGCTTCTCTTTTCGCAGCCCATTCCTGTGGACTTGGAAGCAATCAAAGCACTATCCCACGCATGTCCGGCCTGGTAAACCGACTCGCTTTGTGTGTTGCAATAGGGCGGCTTGAGTGGAATATGGTCAGAGTCCTTGATTTTTTTGAGAAGAGCTCTTGTCTGGCCTCATTCACTGCAATTGCTGTGCTGGTTCTGCTGTAAAGAAGCACAACAAACCTCTCGATCAGTGGAATGTATTCCTCAGGGATGCTCTCTGGAATGGAAAACAAGTCAGCTAATACGTCTGTGATTTCAGGAAGACACTCAGGTATCCAATGCGGCGTTCGTTTACCTTTGGCCGAAAAGAAGAAAAACTGTATCACAACCTGTTAAAGTATGCGGGCATTGGATTCAGCCTTGGCCTTCTGTGGTACAAGCTGAGCAGCAATTCGTGTATAGCCAGATACCTGAAAATGTTTACGCAGTGCAAAGGCAATCCAAACCTCATCAACATCAACATCTTGCATTTTGGAAACTGCAAGAACGACAACATCCGTGTCAATGGTTCTGACCATGACTTTGCGATGTCCACACTGCGAAGCAATAAGCACGTGGAGTATGATGCGTGTATCAGCTTCTTCGTGGTACATTCTTCCATGTCTATCCCTCCTAGGCGAGGTTATACAAACTTGTTATTCGTACGTGCTGCACAGTTCCTTTCCTTCTACATGATAAGATTCCACCTGTTTTGCCAGGAAGTGAAAAAAGTTCTGTCTTATTCTCGTTCACGCGTAAGATCTGACTTTTGGCCGTCCTTTAATCTACCAGTCTGGGCCAGAGATGGGGTCCATGGATGGTTTTCATGTTTAAAGAACTCTTGCAGTTTCCTTCCCGACTTTGACAAGCAATGTAACAGGTCCTAGAGAACAGAGCGCAGTCATCTTTCAAGGCTGCAACCTGCGCTTGTTTCTTACTTGGTTTCTGATCTAGAGAGTGCTAAATAATGGAAGCTTATTCTTGCTATTACTGCAGTCACCGCTTGGTCCTCTTCTCAAATCGCTCTTCAACCAAACGTACTGTACTGTTCCTGACCAATGACTACCACGTTCTTTACTGTTTGGACACTGCATTTTCCGCAATGACTTGTGAGTCTAGTGCAAGCAGATCGTTGCTGTCTTCTTCAAAAGGATTTCCCACTTCCTCAAAAGCAGTCACCAGGGATGCACATCCTTTTTAAATAACGCTTGTACACCAGGTACTTGCTCGTGATGACGTCGATCGTCGCTTTTGACCGAAGAAACCGATTCTTCAAATTCTTCCGTCATCCTTGCGAGTCAGGACCTGCAACCATCCATCATAATAAAGCACCGCGGCTCTCAGTCAGGCCCACAGCACCCCATCTCCTTTTACCGAGGCGTTGGCTTGCTCGTGCGCGTGATCGCAGTGCTATGGATGAAAATGCCCTTGGTGATTTGTGGACCACAAATGCTCCCTGACTGAATTGTTGGAATACCTCGGGATGGTTAGAGGAGAGTGTGCACATGTCTCTGATATGGACAGAAGCCACCTGGCATAATTGATGTGATCCAAGGAGAGCATCCATGGTGCAAGCTGGGCATGTAGTGCCTTGAAGTTAGCTTATCTTAGTTATCGCACAAGTGCAGCACACAAAGTTCCAATTCTAAGATCGACACCAGACGAGGAATTGAGGGTGCTCAGCAGACATCTGTCTTACCATTCTGTAAACCCCGGTAGTTGCGATGTGCCTTACGTTGCAACATGTAAAGACTGGCTGCAGTAATCTGGTGGGCTCGTCTTGTTCGTGTGAGATGGGAGGCTTTAATGAAGGAGTCTGGCGACACCTGTAGATGCGATACAGCATATCCTATGACACTCGTCCAGCCACTTCCATCAAGCAAGTTTCCAAGCACTTTAAATGCAGCCATTTCAATGTGCAGGCCACCTAGCATGATTGCAACATGATCCTCTCCGTGTGATGCTGGCCAGTTCCACTGGATCTGCTTCGCAATAGCAAACAATGGCTGATCAAGCGTAATGACTGGTACCTGTTCGGGGTTGATATGTTGGAGGCACACTTGACGACATTCATAGAGTGCAGGATCATGGCAACAGAATGTGCAATCTCTAGAAACATGGGAAGAATGTGCGATGATTGCTGCTGTATGAGTTGACGGTGGTTGTCTAGATGCATGAATCCGGCCCAGGAGAGGGTAATAATCCTTTCTTAGAGTTTCCCTGTCAACAGCTCCCTCAGATGATTTAACCACTCATACTCCTTTTCAATACTTCTGGCGTGGCCAAACTTGGTTTAAGTTGTCCAACCACAGGGTGGCATGAACTGATCTTTCACTTGCAGGAAAGCTGGCTGAACACTGTGTATAAATTTCAGGAAGTTGTGCTATCTTTCTCTGTGATTCTACAGTTTCATCAAGAACAGGAATGTCACGATCAATTACTTTGTTGGATGTCGTGGTGATGTTGCACCAGGGAGATTGCTGTTCCATGGAAATAATCCTGTGCTGTTGTGGAGCTAGGGTTGTGGTCGATGTTGTCAACGCCAGCTGACTAACGTTGTTCCAGGCGTTTCTGCAATTTGCCGCTTTAAAAGCCTTCATCGTAGAAGGTTCTTGACCTTTGTAGACCTCTACTTTGAGAATTGACCACAGATTCTCGATGGGATTCAGGTCTGCTGAATTGCCCGGCCACTCCTCTTTCCTTATGAAATTTGGCAAGTTGTCACTGCACCATTCTTGGGCCAGCTTTGACGTGTGGGCTGGGGCGCCATCTTGCTGGAAGGTGAGGCTGGCCTACCTTCTCCACCATCTTGTTTTCGGTGACACTGCCTGTAGTTCGGCGATGATTTAGGCAATGCTTGAGGGTTTTTTCAAGTACAGTGTTCACGTAATAATTGGCTGTCACAGTTTTTCCAGGCGGGATAAAGTGTAGCCGTGTGAGGAGCTCTCGCAGACATGCCTCCCCAGACCATGACGTAAGCGCTGTTCTTTACGTGAGGTGCTTCTGGCACTTGGAATGCTTGAGAAACCCCACACTACATCATTTTGAGGATTTGGACGATTTAAAAAGGAAAAATGGTGCCTCATCCAAAAAGATAAAGTTCTCCCAGTCCTTTTCTGTCATATTTTTGTGATTTTTTGGCAAACTGGAGGCGCTTTTGTCTTTGTCGTTTGCTGAGCATGGGTTGCCTCTTCCTTCTCAATGGCTTCCATCCCCTTGCCTTTAGAGATCTGGCCACTGTTTGGTGGGAAACATGTATTCCACTCGCGGAAAGCGTTCTAGTTATTGTATGTTGTTGAATTCACCTCGCTTATATTTTGCTTTCTGCAGCAATTTCGTCGCTTTGGCAGACTTGAGCTTGCTAGGCAATCCACTCCTTGGCAGGTCTGTAAGTACTTTCTCTCTCTTACTTCGGGAAATCCAATATTTCACCCATCCTTGGCTGCGTTTAAACCTTTTTGCAAGTGCAGGTATTCGCCAGCCTTCTTTATATAGCGAAACTAACTCTGTTCTCTCTGGAATTTTAAGAATGTTGGCACAATTTTCACGACTTGACAACGTACGAGTGGCGGCCGCCATCTTGGAAACCAAGAATACCGCTGACTAAGCTTTCGGCTCAAGAAAAAGGATAAATCGAAAATTGAATCAACCAGACAATTTGTGATGTAATTAAATTTCTTTAATTCTAAATTAACATGAAATTGACCGATTATAATCGAATTTAGAGCAAAATCAAAATGGTCAAAGACTTTTGTTACAACCTGTAAGCCTTTAAAACCCCATGTGGGCACTACAGGCTGTTGTTGTAAGCCGTTGAAATAAGCTTAGTTTGCGCAAGTTACTGTTGACCTCAGGGAAAATGTATCCTACACAAGTATATTTTCAAGCTTCAGAAGGTATTTTTGAACGTCACAAATTTGATAGATGTGTGTGAGTGTTTGTTTATAAAAGTAGAAGGTTATATAATTGATAATGAATCAACCTTACGTTCACCTTGTTTACATTACATAATTAAGTATCCCCTTTATTTATATAAACATTGTGGCAAGACTGTCGTAAAGTATCTGCTATTCATTCAGAAAAAAGTATTACTATTAATTTTTGTATTTCCGAATGTTATCACACTGAACATGGGGAGGCACAAAAATGCAAGAATCCCAGCGGAACAAATGTTTGCTGAAATAGGAACCTATAGCGGTACCCACACTAAAATAACTTTAAATGTTTGACTGTAAATGTTTATTTATGAAAAATGATCTTGTGGCTCCAGATGTCACGAAGGCGCTCCGGTAAATTTCACGCTTTTTCAACATACATGTATTTGCATCAGTTTCAAGTCGTAACATTCTGTTTTGGAAAATTCAGCAATAAGTAATAATAAGTCTCTTTTTTCCAAAAATGTCCTGATTTGGGCAAATCACGTCAGTGACTTGTAGGAAATCAGGTCTAGTGATTATATTCCGAATTTGAGCGCTAAACACGCATGCGTCTTTTGCACAAGTAGCTTGTAGGTGATACCATAAGGGAAACCGCGACACAAAAGAAAAAAATATATACCTTGGCTGTTTACGTTAGTACTTAAAGCGTTGTTAGAAGCAAAATCTCGTTACTTCAATTTTCCATACGTTTCTTTAAAATATAACATCTTAGCCGAAAAAAAAGTCGAGTGAAGTCCATGACAAAAACCCATACGATGATATTGTGCCACGCTATCGTATATTGCGTTACCGCAATATATATTGGCGTTACCCAATATAAAAGCGTCAATCAGACTTTTCTTCCTTGTTTCTCCGTGTACTTTTAATGCCACATAGATGGGTAAAGGATATTCTCTCTCTCTACTGTGACGAGAATAGGCTGGTGTATTTCCGTTCGAAGCATATTTTGTACTGTTGAATGTCCAATAGCTGAGCTATTGTTAAGCAGGTCATCTTTGAGGGATTTTCTCCACAGTGATTTTCTTCACAGCTGTTTTCTTTATACTCGGGCCTTCGAGAATCATTGTTCACCAGCGCTTTAAAAAGGCCCCCCCGATTCTGAAACACAATTTCGCCTGGCAATCGGGTTGAAATGTTCCATTGAAATTTACTTGGCCATGTTGTGAACATATTCTCTACGCACAAATTTTTTGCTTGCTCTTGTCAGATGGCAGTGCTTCTTGAGTCGATCATCTTCCTCACAGGCTTTTCTAATAAGCATCCCAATGGCATTGGGTTAAAAAAACTAGCAACATATCTGTCTTCCTTGGTCGTTATAAGCTCACGAGGTCAGGAAATACACTCCGAGAAGCCCACTCTTTTAAATCTGTGGGTGTTGGATCTTAGCTTGCCGTCTTCCATCCCGAGTTCCTGGAGCTTTTTGGACTACATTTTTTGTTAGGGTTTTCAATACACTGCCTAGCACTTTCAGGAACTTCACGAAACTCTTCGAGGTATGAAACCAGAGCGGCAAATGCGATTCCATGGAGAGAGACGTTTCGTTGCTGTTCTCGTCTGGTACAGTTTTGTTAGCTTATCAAAACTTGGTTGTACAATGGGCCACTCAAACACTTCACATGAATACTTAGACGTTCTTATAGCGCACCATATCACCACCGGGCCCGCTTAGCCAAAAGAATCTGTATCGTTTAAACTTTTATTGCGCTCTGTCTCTGACACTTATCGTATATCAAAAGTTTGATGCTTTAATTGAAGCTCCCGAGCGGTTTCCGGTCCAACATCATTACAGACGACGCACTTGCTTTCAGTTTTCCTTCGCTCGTCCGTTTTCACTGGCTGAACTGGTACGTTCCCCCCCCCCCCCCCCCCCCCCTGGTTTTCACAGGGATATGACAAGTTGTCGTCTTCTTCTTCTTCTTGCTGCCTTCTCCACTCTACACGCTCTTTTATATTGTACTCAGTGTAATGACTTGGTCTTTGCACGATTTATGCCAGCGATGCCTTTGTTGTTCAACATGGTGTTTTCCACTCCCAGAGAACCATCATTAATTTGATCTATGACTTTACAGGAAAAGGCACCATTCCAAGGT